>ML780174.1:359466-389117 GCA_009831015.1 Picea engelmannii | reverse complement strand
GCATGGTAGGCTGGTCAAAGACCTAATGAAGCCCTAAAGAGCCCCTTTTCACACTTCAAAGAGGTTACATAATCACCCAATGCAATGCTATAAAAATCCATGAAGAAACATCATTTTCTCAAGGAATTTCATGTAATGTTATGTTCCTTAGATTGTTTTAAGGACTCACTCCTTGACAATAACACATTAGCACCATTTCATTGAGCTATCCACCTCTCCATTGAGTGGATGTGCTTGGAGTTCTTTCACCATCATTCTCATTTTTCTTATTGTAAGGAGAGAAAGTTTGTGAGGGCACAAGAGCCTTCCTTTGGAGGAAGAAGGGACTCATAGTCCCCTTTCTTCATTGTGCTTTGATTTCATCAATAGATCAGCCTAAAAAACATTGGTGATATTGGTCTTTTTGTGTTTGTTATTTCTTTATCCATATGCTCATAGTTTTAGTTTGTTTTAGTTTAATTCTTGCTTATAGTTTTGTTTTTCTTTCTCTAACTCTTTCCTCTACAGCTGTCATGCTCAGCAAGACCCAACTGGGAATGTAAGCACCTCTTATTTGCTCACAACGTGACGTAAAGGGTGCAAACAATGATCACTGCGTATAGTCCAAGAAGGTTGGTAATCACGTAATTTATGTAGTGTTGTATGTTGATGACATGTTGTTGGTAGGAAGTAACATGGATGTTATCAAGGAGGTGAAATCAAAACTATCCTCCGAATTTGACATGAAGGATATCGGTGTTGCTAACTTCATTCTGGGAATGGAAATTAAAAGAGATCATGCTAACAGGAAACTCTAGTTGAATTAGAGAAAATATGTTGAGACGATATTGCAGAGGTTTAATATGCATGGAAGTAAACCGGTCAAGGTTCCTATTCCTATAGGTGTAAATTTATCTACAAATCAGTGTCCCAAGACACAGGCAGAAGAAGAGGACATGTCCCATGTTATGTATGCCAGTGTAGTTGGAAGTTTGATGTATGCAATGGTCTGTACTAGACCGAACATTGCACATGTAGTGGGAGTTTTGAGAAGGTATATGTCAAGACCAGGGAAGGAGAATTGGAAAACAATAAAGAGGGTCTTCAGGTATTTGCATGGCACTACCAATTATGGATTGTGCTACCAAGGAAGACCATGTTTGGATAGAGTGGTGGACATACATGGCTTTGTTGATGCTGACTAGGCTAGAGATATGGATTGCAGAAGATATACAAGTGGGTATGTGTTTAACCTATTTGGAGGAGAAATCAGTTGGATGAACAAAAGACAGGCTGTAGTGGTACTCTCAACTATAGAAGCTGAATACATGGGAACCACTCATGCAAGCAAGGAAGCAGTATGGCTACATAGATTGTGTTTAGGTATTGGGTTGGTACAAAAAGAAGTGATATTAGATTGTAACATTCAGAGTGCAATCTTCCTGGCAAAGAACCCAGCTTATCATTCAAAGACAGCATACTGATGTTCAATATCACTTTGTGAGAGACATGGTCTAGGAAAATAAGGTGTTACTGGAAAAGGTTGACACTTTGAAGAATGTTGCAGATTCATTGACAAAGTATGTGAGAAGAGAAAAGTTCTCATGGTGTAGAGTAACAATGGGCATTGTTGCCCTGGATTTTTGACTATATATAATCCTGTGGACACCTAGATGCAAAGAAAACAACAAGTGGGAGACTGTTGGGTATGTGTTATATTCTTTGCATGTCTGTGTGTGGGCACGTCAGATTCGACAACTGCATCTGACGATCCCTCGTAGTAGTTATGTTTGTGTCGTGTGTGCTGGGATATTCCTAGGGGGGTCCCAGGGGGGGCCAGGTATGCCCCCCCCCCTGGTTACGCGCAACGTTCGGGGTAGCGCCCCTATTTTTTTTGGGGGGGGCAATTTTTTCTATTTTTAGCGGATTTTTCTATTTTTAGCAGTTTTCTAAATTAATCCTGGATTAAGGGATTAGGGTTTTGGTATCTACAGAATACCTAAAAACATTTTATATATTGTATGGTGAATGGTGAAATTCAATATAATAAAAAAAGAAAGGTTTTCCCCAGTTGAGGGTTTCTGTCATAAATCTCTGTGTACTATGTGAATGAGCGATTGATTAATTTCTGTTTTGCTTAAGAATCTATATGCATTGCTTTACTTCGCAGGTTTAAAACTTACACCTTAAAGGGTGATGCAACTTTGAAATGGTTTCTTGTCAAAGATGCCCTGGCCACCATCAATGGTCGTCGAAGGATAAGAGTGAATTTTTTCATCATCTCGTTCCTCTGTCACACAAGGGCTTCCTCGAGCAACATCTTGAAAGGATATCCTTCTCTGTCATCTCTCTTTTCTTCTGTCGTGGGAGGTCTCTTAGGCTAGTGAGATTGGTTGTCACCAAGTGAAACTAGCTGAAGACCCAACTCTCTATACCTTGACCTCATCGGGACATGTATTGAGAAATAACAAGGAGCAGATTGATTTGATACCACTGATCTAGATTATATGAAGAAAAAAATGACATAGAAACCAAACTATATTGGAGAACACATAAATACAGTGAAACCCAACTTCTATTAATGAATAAAATAACATAATACTAAAGAAAAAAAACTGACTAGAATGGTGGTAGCTTATCTCTAAAGAGAAAGACATTATTGGATGTATGGGATGACCCAGGTTCTACCTTAGTTATCCAAAAAAAACCTTTTCACCATCGGCCCTTCTGGTAAACCAGAAGGCTACACCGTGCACAAAGTGCACAACGCAATCTCACCCGAGATGGTTTATGTGTGATTGCATGACGCATGTTTCTGCAGTCATGGAAGGGATTGGGGTTGTTATTGTTACTTCTATTTCTAATTTAACATGCATTATATTATACCATTCATCATATCTAATATTTCATTCATTCTGCATACATATTCTAGTGTACGTTGTAATTAAAACCATTCATTCATCTAATCATTTAATCATAATTGCAGAAATAACAGAACCATTTAGACACATTGCAACACACGGTTTTACCATGGTTCACCCCCCCTGGGGATATGCCCACAAATATATTCTTTCTATTTATTCTTCTTCATCAAAATAGCATTGTGCACATTACATCAGTGAATAGTGGTGAGGCAGACCAACATCACACCAATATCCACATCTTGTGACCTGACCCTCAGTTACATCAACTCCATCCTGAGCTCCATATCTCTCAACAATACACAGACTCAAAACTCAAAAAGACCCTCCAAAGTAAGTTCTCTCCCAAGATACACACATAAAGATATGGGATCCTCCTTCAATCTACCTCATACATATTATTTATACAATAAAATGGGTTGAAACCCTTACAATATGAGTCAAAAACCCTAACCCTAACATGGCTAGGTGTGTCCACATATGCGTCGGATTTCTACAAATCCTGTTGCGCACTGCTTGCTTTTCCCTTTGTTGCACTGGTTTTCCTTCTTTTATGGTGCACATTGCTCCCTTTGGTCCATGTTGCCTTGCTTACCTCCCAAAAATTCCTGCTCCAACATAGATGTTGGCTACAATATTTACTTCACAATCCATTGCATCCTCAAAGGATCTCCTTCACTTTGATTATATATGAGAGAGTGAGAGGAGAATAATTCCCTTGATGCATGCGGGATAAATTGGTATAATTTTTAAAAAATGCCATAGGCATGTAAAACACTAGGAATTCTTGGGAGGTCACCCATCCTAGTCCTACTCCATACCAAGCATGATTAACCACGTAATTCTAATGGGATTTGTTGCATTAACACTATAGGCATGTACATAGTAACATAAGACAACTAGGAAATCAGTACATGATGGTTGTAATTAACAAATGGAGATATCATTCCCCATCAAAAGGGTGAATATCATGGTTTACCAAAACCACAGGCTTGAAAATGTGGAAAAGGTGGACGGCCACCGAGATCCACTTGGATCAGAGAGAGAGAGCATGGAAGGGTATATGGCCCATGGAGGAGATCCATCACTCAACCAATAATTTAATATTAGTGTGCGGCCTATGGGGTAGATTTAAACACTATCTAGTGACCAAGTTTAGATTTAGAGTAGTTGTACAATGCATTGGGAGGTCATATGACATATAGAGAGTGTAATTTACTTAAACATGGAAAATATTGCCAACAAAAGAGAGAGTATGATCCATGAGTATGGAGAAACATTATCTAGAAAAATAAATTAAAATCAAGGAGTGAGAGTGTGACCTACAAGAGAGAGAAATACACTAACAACTATGAGGAAGTTGATTTAGCAACTCCCTATTTAATTGCAACATATTTTAAATGGGAACCATTAATTTCCCATATCCAAAATCACCCAACAATGGAGGATAGAGAGTTTTTGGGATGTGTATTTTCCATTAAACCACTGCAAAATGAAGAAAATCTTCCACAAAACAGAGATAATTGAGTTCTTAGCTCAATAACTAACACAATAGCTAATGAAAATCTTCATAGAAACCATTAAATCCTCAAAGTAGCTACTAAAACAAAAAAATATCTTCAATAAAATGAAAATCCAAGTTAGCACAACAACATACACAACACATGAAGGAAAATCAATGCACATGGAGACATTATTTACCCTGGAAACCCAAATGTGAAAACCAACATTTGATTGAATTCGACCAGACTCTTTATTATACGTCAGTGGGTAGGTTATAATATAATTGGTTCATCTCTAGGCTCCTTATTGAATTTTGGCCAACATTCCCCTTCATTATCATCCAAATAACCTCTCTTCCCTCTCTAAGAAATAGTAAACAAGAGGTTTCTCAGTTGGGGGGATAATTAGAAGGTCAAGAGTCCCCAACCCTTCAACTTCCCCCAAGCTCATTTCTCCTCCTTCTCTTTCTTTTTTCCTTTTTTTTGTACATTGGGGAAGATTTATCATGATAGTTTTATTTTTTAAATACATGGATATGTTTTTAACAATAATTTTCTTCCTTGACTTTACATATCATGTGCTTATGATTTAATTAAATGTAGGGGTGCACATTGATCGTGATGGCATGGGGGGCTTCATGCCAACATTACAATATCCTTCATTGTTCATAGCCTTGAACCTTTCTAGTGTCGGTCATCATATATTTTATGCCGATAGCCAATCATTCTTGTGCAAACATAATTTGGATCACACCTCCCCATTGGGAGGATTTTGGTTCCCAAAATATGTCAAGGATAGGTGAGGGAACTTTCTTACAATATGTTTCCTCTTATACCATTTCACCTTCCTTGGAATCTATCCTTTGAGACCAATATACCCCATGTTTTTTCATCCTCTTCAAGTTACCCATTCATTAAGCTACAAAACTATGTCTTCATTCAACTCTTCCAAAGTGTGTGGTGCAAAGTATTCAATAGTAGGAATAAATTGATGGTCCTCCTCCTCATCTAGCATGGAAGTTTCAAGCAACTTAAAATAATCCACATTCACCACTGAATCAGTATGCATATAAGGATAGTTTTTTATCTTGAAGGAATTCTCATTCACCTTCTCTATGATGTCAAATAGTCTGTATCTAACGGGCTTGCGTTTACTTGTTTTTCCTTGTACTCATTCCTTATGGAGGTAAAACCACACCTTGTATCTAGCATGGAATTTTTTATCCTTCATGTGTTGGTCATGCCTATCTTTATATAGCTATTGGTTCTTCTCAAGATTCTCCTGAACCCTTAGATGTATCTATTTGATATTTTCCATGAATGTGCTTACCTTCTTTTCATCTCCTTCTAGCCTTGCTTTGTCCCTCTAATGTCCATACACAATATTAAATGGAAAAGTAGGTAAGTAACCATAACAAGTCTTGAAGGGATATTTGTTGGTGGAATAATGGAGTGCTATGTTGTATGAGTGTTGAATGTAAACTAGTTGTGTGTCCCATGGCTTCCAATGTTTTCTATTGTAGCCTCTAAAAGTTTGTATTAATGTTTGGTTGACAAACTCTATTTGTCTACCCAATTGAGGATGGAATGTAGTGGAATAACTTAACTTATTATGCATTCTCTCCCAAATCACAATACATTATCTACCCAAGAACTTGCTATCTCAATTAGATATGATGGATCTTGCCAATCCAAAATGTACCCAAACATGGCTGAAGAATAGTTCAATTGCCTCATGTGAATAGATTGTCTCCCTACATGAAATGAGCACACACATTTTGTTGAAGTGGCCCACCATGAAAAACAATTAGTCATGGACTCTACAAATCATAGGCAAACCTCCAACAACTTCCATGGAGATTCTCTCCCAAGGCCTTCTTAGTAGTGGAAATGGCATGTATAAGCCAAAGTTTTGGTTACTCATCTTGCTAGTGCCAAAAATAACACAAACTCTAAAAATTGTTTCCACATGATATTGCATATTTAGCCAATACACATACCAATACAAATTTCCCACTATCATTGTCATGCCAAAAATCCCAACAACTATGGAAGTGTGCACTTCTCTGATCAATTGAATTCTTCTATCCTGGGGTATGCACAACTTGTATAGATTGTATAGTATCCCATGTTGGAGGTGGTATTCATTTCCTTCCATGGTGGTGATTGATATCTCCTTCAACAACTTTCATACTCCTTTGAAATCTTCATCTCCCTCATAGTCTGCACTCAAAAGTTCATGAGTGAAAGGATCAATTTGCATTATCACTCCAACTTATGTAATATTCTTTAGTGGTGGTCGAGAGAGAATTGTTTCAATCTTATTCATGGATCATTTCTTGTACTTAATCAATAGATGAAATTTCCACAAGAATCCCTGACCACTTTTAATGCCTCGCCTGTTGCATCTTGCTTTATCTTTAAAGGTATTGAAGGAATTGATGATCCATGAGTATGATGGTCTCTTTTCCCAAGAGATAGTGATTCCACTTCTTCACTGCTTGTACAACCACAGAGAGATCCTTATCATACGTGGGATAGACAAGAACCACTCCATGAAATATCTCTAAATGATCACACATAGACCTTCCTCCTTGCATGAGTAATGTTGTTAATGCATACCCACTAGCACCTATATCTAGCTCAAAATTTTGTTGTATATTTGGCATGGTTAAGATCAAAGCATTACTAATACTATTCTTTAGGTATTCAAATTCTCTTTATTGTGGCTTACCCCATTGAAATATCTTTCCTTTGATGATCAAGGTATGAAATGGCACTGCTACTGTGGATAATTTTACAATGAACTTTCTCAAGTATTGGGATACTCCAATGAAACTCCTAACCTATATCATTCTAATGGGAATATTCCATTGGGTGATGGATGCAATTTTCTCTATATCCACTCTTATCTCTCCTCCACTAATCATGTGTCCATGATGTATCAAGGATGTCTTACCAAACTCACATTTCTCCAAATTTGTTATAAGCTAATCCTTCCTTAAGGTCTCTAGTACATGTGTCACATGTGAGAGTGCTCTTGCCATGTATTATTGAAGATAGTATGTCATCTATATATACTATTACAAATGAGTAAATGAAAGGGAATAACACATTATTTATTAGTATCATAAAATTTGAAGGTGCACAACATAAATCGAAGGGAATTACTAACCACTTGTAAAAACATTGTCTTGTTTTAAACATTGACTTCCACACGTCTTTTTATTTGATCCTCACTTGATGGTAACGTGATTTGTTGTCTAGTTTGGTAAAGAATTTGGCTTTTTACAACTGATCCAACAATTCATCAATCCTTGGAAAATGATATCTATTATGGTTGGTTATTTTTTTCATGGCATGTGTTATCACCCTGTAATTTCCCAAGCTGAAGGAGGAAATTGATAGGGGTAACCACAAAACCACTTTGAGTCAAGGATCTAGCCCTCCAAGACTCAGAGAGGGATCTCTCTATCTGATTTAACTTTGTATATATTGGATATTAGGCTAGCTATACTATACATGGGTTTGTTTCTGTATTTGGCATATTTGGGAGATTGAAAACTTGAATTTACATTGGGCTATGGAGTCTAACTTCTGAAAATGGATCTATCTCAGACGTATAAAATTGTCTCCACAGGGAAGGATAGAAAGACTGCTGGATAAAATTTAATCAAATGAAAGTGGAGGAGAGGAAAAGAAGGGAAATTCCATCAAGCAGAGGAGAAACTAAGAATTCCTATGCTCAACTTCATACAAAAACATGCAGATCATTAAAAGACCAGAAACAGAGTGCAAGAAACAAGTTATGTTCTTAATATTTCTTTTAATGATTAGATCAGGGAAACCATGAAATTGATTTACGAATAAAGAAGGCAGTTACCCACAGAGGAAAAACATCACCAGGGAGTCTAACATAAGAATCCTGCAAATACAACTTTTTATTTCTGGAAGATCATCTGGAAAATTACAAAGTATCCCCTATGGGGCATGAATCAAGAGATCAAAAACTAAACCTTGCACATTTGAATTATTACAATATATGGAATAGACTCTCCCCATGCTCAGGAGGTCTAAATTCAACAACCTCGACCAAAAATAGAAATAAAATCTCTAAAAATCTTGAATTGTCCTCCATGAAAGACGGGTTGAACTGCTGCAAAAAAGGGGTCAACTCATACATTTGTTTCTCTTCAATGGAGACACCTGTGAAAAATATTAAGGAGGTTATTGTATATGAGTTTTTATGGAGAAAAAACCTCCTTCGGTTTCTCCAATTTCTTCTTCAGCTCACCGAAACAGCTCCCACAAAATCGGGACTGAAACAAGAAAAATGAAAAACTAAGAAAATGAGGCTGAAATATGGATTTTATTGTCCCAACTGGTGGCACCTATGACAAATATGGAAGAGGTTTTTGTTCTTCATCCTGTTATGAACAAAAATTTCTCTCGGTTTTTCAAAATTTGTTTCCGTTTGCCCAGAGTCCTTCCTGGAAATTGACTAGTCAAACTGGCAAAAACAAGCGGTTTTGAGTTTTTGGGAGGGCGATTTTGGAGAGGTAAGCAGTTTGGTCAGACCCCCCCTGAGGTGGTAAGTGGTATTGGGAGGGGGGGTCCGATTTCACCATGAGGTGACAAGTGTCCCTCCCAGTACCACTTACTCGGACCCCCCCTTGTTAAAGTTAGAATGGTCGGGGGGGTCCGAGTAAATTACAGACGTAGATTTATTTCTTGGGATGTGTGAAGTACAGGAGTGGGAAGATTTGACTTTTTACTTTATTGATTTTTGTTTTTATTATTTTTTTTTGTTTCTTTCTACGTGTTTTTATTTTTATTTTGTTTTAATGTTTTATTACATGTTTTAATTTTGTTTATTTTTAATTTATTATTTGTTTTATGTATTTTATATTGTTTTTTAATATTTCAATTATATAGTTTGGTTTTTATTTGTATTTGTATTTTTGTTTTGTTTTATTTATTGTTTAAATTATTATATGTATTATTTATTTTTTAATTGTTTTATATAGTCTATGTTTTATATTTTCAAATTGTCTTTCAATTTAAAGTTTTATCCTAACCTAATTACTAACTTAATAAATTAATCAATCATTAATTTATTATTAACAAAACTAACCTAGTGTATTAATCTAACTACATTACTTTAATTAATATTACTTTATTACACTAATTAATGTTAAAAATTGCCACTAATCATTTATTATTAACCTAATGTTTTCTATCCTAAGTTTGTTTATTCATGCAGGGATAAAATTGGCGAAGGGGTGAAAAAATGAAGGGTGAGGGACTGAAGGGCGCAGCGGTGGATGAAGAATGCACTAGGGTGATGAAGGATCGGGCGAAATGGATGGAGGGGGAAATGGAATCAACCGAGCCCAATAAGCCAGATATCTTCATCGTGGGAGCAACGCCAAATAAGCAACCAAAAAATTGAGTTGCCTATGATTATAGGACCCCAACAACATGGTAGTCAATGTATATTCCCTATCTTTCATCCTTATTTATCACAATGATGATGGGGGGACCAAACGATGATGTGCTAGGTGTGATGATTCCCTGCTCCAAAAAATATTTCAAATACTTCTTCACTTCATCTACTTAAATTATGGACTACCTATATAGCCCAATGTTAGGCTGTGGTGACTTCATCAAAAAATAAATCACATGTTCAACCTCTCTCCTAGGTGGTAATCCTTGAGGCTATTGAAACAATTCCTTGTATGATTTGATCAGTTGTTGCACTTATTGGTGTTTCTTGCCACTATATCATTCCAAGGATTCCATCATCTCCAACTTACTTCCTTTCTTCTCTCAAAACCTGCAAGACAAACTTCTTTGTATTTCCCATGATTATTCTGGCCTAGTGAGCATTGATCAAAGATAGTTTGACTTTGTCTCTGTCTTTGTGTGCATTTATGGCACATTCCTTTTCACCCTTGACTATTCTATACCAATTTTATCTCCTCTTTAAGATGGAATCTCACACATACAATTATGGGATTCCCAAGATGACTCCACATACATCCAATGAAACCACATCTGCAACCACTTCATTGATAAATTTTTCGTTGATGGAAAACTTGAATTTTCATTTATTATTCATTTTCAACTCCTTCTCCTCCTTGTGACTGCAACTAACTAATGCCACCTCCTTTTGAAGATTAGTGAAATTGATCTTCCCCTCTAGGTTTGAGGTGATTCCCATCCTTTCCTCAACATCCACTATTATTAAAACCTTCTTTTTATATTTTAAGAAATGGTTCAGAAACTTCTTAGGGTGCAATTTCCAACAATCCTTCTTAGTGTGTCCCTTTCAATCAAGTCCCTTTCATTTCTTGGAAGAAGGTGTTTCTTTCTATGGCATTTCCATAATATTCTTCTCATTCCATTTCTTCTTATTTTATTTTTTTCTATTACTCTTGTGGTTCTATTTTCTTATGTGTTCTTAATTGTGTCTTCTGCTTGTCTCCCTTAAGGTATTGTTCTTGAAAACTTGCCTCATCAATCGTATTTGGTATAAAAAACATAATTTGACACCTAATTTGAGGTAGCAATGCCCCCAAGTACTTGATTAGCATATCTAGGTTTTTGAGAGAGACATTGAGTTGAATTGCTCTCTTTCTGAACTTTGTGGTAAAATCTTGCACTATTTTTCCTTACTTCTGTCTAAAGTAATTCCATACAATACCACTACAATAAATATTCCTAGGAAACACAAATTAACTTATTGCGAAAAGGATAAATATATAGAAACATCACACAACGATTTTCCATTCAATCCATAATAGACTATAGAATTAATTCTACAGTGGTTAATGTATTAAATAAAAAAGCACATATTACAGAGAGTAAGAAACTAATTTACAAAGAACATATAATCTATTTACTAAAAATAATAAATAAATTATTAACTCAATCACACAAGATAACTTGATAAACTAGAAACTCTTACTAGACATGTGAGACATCAACCGACAACAAAATAATCCATGAATTAGAAACACTCCACAATATAATTTTCAACAAAATGTCCTTGGCCTCCAAAAGAGAGCTTCTAAGTTAACTTTGAAATAATTCTCAGTTTACAATTCATCCTTCACATCAAATCCCAAAATCCATTTCTAATTGGTTGAATTACATATTTATAATTAATCTAATTATAGAATTACATATTGAAATAATAGAATATATAGAATATATTAATTAATCCATGCAATCTACTCATCCACTAATTCTCAAGAAAACTAGGAGTTGTCTCTTTAGCATGTTCTTTAGCATGTTCTTCATCATACTCTCCCCATTGATTGAATAACTCATCACATAGACTTTGTAAACACATGTTTTTCTTTTGGTAAACTTAGCATCGACGCTTCCCACCCAAACCTTTTGACGTGTTTCTCTATTTTTGGGAGGGAAGACTCTAATTGAGTTGCTCATCTAACTTCATTCATACGAAATATATATAACTATCGGTGTTCTAATGTGGATATGCTATTAACCTCTATTTCCCACTTTTTTTCAATCTCTCTGAACTGGTTCATCACTTCATTGACTGGTTGAAACCCCTCACGAAGACTAAAAATGGGTAATCTACTCCAAGTAGTGGTGTCCTTAATCAAATCCTAGATATTGATACATGTTAACCACTCCTCTTCTATTTTTTTATGTGCCTCACTGGAAAATCAACCCCAGTAATTGATCACTTGATCAACTATGAAAAAATCTTCATTGTCTAACATTCTAATTTTGTGATCCCCGTGACCCTGACTCTTATGGATTTTTTTAATGAAATATATCTAGTCTTAAACTTTATTTTGATTCTCCTTCCAGATAAGATTTTATTTGTATAGAATATAAAATTGGATGCTCAATCCCCTTAACTCAAATTCGTTGTTTATGAAATGTTTCCGAATCTAGTGACTTATTTTTTCCTCCTCTAGGACTTCTTCTATGAAGCTACTCATTGCATCCTATGCTCTATAATACTTGACCTGATTCTCCAGTATGGCAATCTATTTTCACAATATTTTGATTTCCTCTACTTTAGCATTAGCCTTGTCAATAGTTTCATGTGAAATAGCTATTCCTACAAACAATAAGTCTTTGAGCCTTTCTTTCTTTCTATATGTCATAGATTCCTCATTGGTGTAGAGAATATAACTATCCACATTCACTCTAGTTATTTTCTAGGTTCTTTTTACTATGGCTTGATTTCGACAATTATATGGACTAATTGAGATTTGCAACTTCTTCTAGAGGTTCTAGAATTGGTTTATCTCCCCATGATAACAATTTTTCCAAACTACATGGAGTATGCACATTCTCCAACATTAGCTCTTTACCTTTATCCTTTGTCTTTGAAGTATCTACCTCTTCCTCCATCAAGTCTATACATCACATAAGAGTATAGGTTCATGTTGTGTGTTTATTGTGTAGGATAATGCTCTAATTATTTTTTTATATCATATGTTACTTCACCTGTATCCAATTCTATCTAAGTTGCTTCTTGTTGCAAATTTTCTTCCTCTTTCTTATTTCTCTCTTCTTCCAACTATTTCTTCTTCTCATCTTCAACCATTAACCTATCCTTTTTTATTTTCTTCTCTTTTTCTATTTTCTTTTGTTCCTCAGCTTAAAACCTTTTTTCCTTGGATTTGTTCTTTAATTATTCTTCTTTCCTAATTTTTTCTTCTTATTCTTTTATCTTAATTTAATCTTCAAGTATTTCCTTCTTCCTAGCATCTTTCAGTTCATTTTTCCTCTATCCTTCTTTAGATTATTTCCTTTTCATTTCTAACACCAACTGGGCAATTTCTTATTCCTTCCTTTTCTTTATATCTTCTTGAATTTTTTATTCAATTATGCTCTTATTGTTGTATTCTTTGATCATCCTCAGTTCCTTTATTTCCTGCCTACTCTCTTAGCCTTATTTCTTCATCTCTCCTAGATTATTTCTCTTCCTTTCTTGTTATCTTCACTTCAACTATCCTTCTGCTTATTTCCTCTATTTTCTTGTCTTCAAACATATTCATGAAGGCTACGAAACCTAGGGATTTCATCTGAGCTTTGACATCATACCAATCTCTAGCATTCTCATAAGGGATTTCATCTTTCCATTTCTCATGAGAATATGGATAATATAGAGATATAAAGTCACAATGTTTTTCCACAAGATATTTGGGGTCATGCCTTCATAATTGGCCTTGGGGAAATATGTACTCAAGGATGGCACTAGCTTATTTCGTAGCCTGTTTTGGATCTTTTAGGTAATAGTGGCCTGGGATAAAGTTTTTTGGGATAAAAATATTGTTTTTTTTCTTATTTTAGCAAATAGGTCTTGAAGCCTTGTAACACAGTTGAGTAAGCAAACTCTCTGAGAACTATCCTATTTGGCACAAATTTTGGTAAACAATGTGGTGTTGTAATTACACCAAAAATCCTCAAATAGGTGTAGTTATCTTGTAAATACCAGCTTCCAACATACCTTATCATCCTCATGGCTTCCTTATTTAACCTTAGACACTCTCTGCAAAATATGAGCCTATAAAGAGGTGCCAAAAATTGATCGCATATTGTATTGTAATGCTTCTTATATTTTTTCTCCCAGAATATTTGTAGTACACATGAATGGGAGGTTCTTAAATGTGTCAAGTCATGTTCACATCCAAGAAGACATTCTTTACGCAAACTACATTCAAAAGATAGGATGACATGTAGAAATTTGTAACTATTTTTGGCTTGGCCTTAACTTTATGAACCCCTTCAATCATCCTGCAGAGTGAATGAGAAAGGATGGAAACATAGCTAAAAATACAACCAATAGTTACCATAGTGTATGCCAACAACACCCAAGCATCTTTGAAGTGTAGCCAATACCTTTCTTCATACAATCTGGATATTAGCGCTATTGTGTACACATAGGACTCTCATAAATTCATGATGGAGTAGATACCATCAGAATTGAAGAAGAATCTTTTGTCCTCTACCCACCAACTGGATAGAATCGTCTTGATATCATGTTGTTCATAGAAATATTCCAGAAATACCTCTGACATAAAAATATCAAGTTGGGGTACCCTTTAGTACTTATCAAGCTCAAATGTGAGATAAGAACCAACACACTTACCTTACTCATTTATGATAGTACTATTGCTTGTGTGGGTGTGAGAAATAATCCAGTCGATAAATTCAACACAAGCCATGACAAGTGTCCTTATAGAAACAAAATGAAAGCGAGATATCCTTATATTAATGAACACCTTTTCATTTTCTTCCCTTATATCAAGGTCACTCTGAGGTATTACATCAGGATACACTTCAATATGTAATTTTATATACTTTTCCCCCCATCCTAGAAAAGGGGTCTAATTTCTTGTGATGGCCTCAATATCTGTTGGATTACTGAGAGGGGGGGTGGGGGGTGGGGGTGAATCAGTAATAGAGAAATGTAATCCTTTTTAACCACATAATCCAAGGTTTATATCAATGTAGCATTATCATCCAATAAATGCAGAGTAAATAAGCAATGAACAAATGAAAAATCATACACATACACAGTGCACTAGTGTTTTATGTGGAAACCCAAAGCGGGAGAAAACCACACAATGTTTTTTCTTATATGTCTTGAAGAATTACATTCATTGGAAGCACCAAATTCCTTTGTTTTCCAGCTACAACTAGAAGGAGTATCTAACCCCCTAGTTTATCAGGCTACAACCTAAGGGAATATCCAACTCCCCAATTCTCTGGCTATAACCAGAAGGAGGCTACAACCCACTATGTTCTCTGGCTACAACCGGAAGGTGGCTACAATGACATGTAATTTCCCCATCCAACTGCCCTGACGTATAAGTAGAATGATGGAACCACTCTCACACTATCATTGTGAGATATACCATTGTACAATTGTACCAACCTGTACCACAGACCTGCAACCAACCTGTACCAATAACCTGAACCATGCATCAACCATGCATCAACCATGCATCTACCTGTACCTCAACCTGTAATCAACTTGTACCATAAATAAGTGCATCAACCATGCACCAACCTGTACCAAACAACATGCAATCAACCTGTACCATAAACAAGTGCATCAACCATGCACCAACATGTACCTCAACCTGCAAACCTTCCTTAACTTTAACAACAAGAGACTAGCATTTTCATCAACCTTTAATTTAGTCTCACCTGACCAGTTTTGGATTAGTCAACAACCCTAACTTGAAATAATCATAACTATGTAACTGTAATGAAAAAATATCTGAAAATAGTACACAATGTTCTTCAGTGCGTTTTATGCAATTCCTCCAGGTGCCACTACTTGGAACCTCTCAGAAAAGGAATTATAGAAAAAATGGAATAACTTGTTGAATTCTGGATTATTCTAGAGAGAAACCTTGTAGAGCATTCCCCGCACGAAATATTTGTTGAATGGATCTTAGAAAGCATCATCAAAATAATTTATCCTCCCTTGAATTTCAACCTTCTTTTCTTCACCTTCCCTCTGAAATTCGGCTTAGATATCCTTTGGTTACCTCAGTCACCTATAGATTTTCAATATGCTCAAGTGTGATTGAAAATGAGAGAGCCTTGCGTCTTATTTATACTCTCCAAGTAGCTTCCTTAGAAGCATCTTCTAGGCCACTTTGCCCACTTTCCTTATTTTAGGGTTAACCCACTTCTAATTTCTCCATTAAATTTATTATTTAAATAATATATTTTGTATTCAATTTGAATTATAGTACACTCATCACTTCAATTTATTATTTACCTTCTAAAATCTCTTAAACCACTTTGACTACTTTGACCTTTTGGGGCTTCTAGATGACATATGAGGGTCTTCCAACTTCATAAGGCCATAAATCTCAAACTGCGAGAAGTTATGTGACGTTACACATACCACCAAAAATGGAATGACATGTAATATCCATCTAGAATAGTATTACCTACAAATATATCAAAACTCATACCATTTTCCATCAAACAAACTTGGGTCCATTACCCAAACCTGGGTTCTACAACTTCTAATGGACATAACTCTATAACTGTGAGGATTTATGTGACGTTCCACATACCACCAGATACAGAATGACATGTAATATCCATATATAATAGTATTACCTTAAAATATATTAAAACTCATACCATTATACATGAAACAACCTTGGGTCCATTACCCAAACCTTTGTGCTACCGAAATTCACTACCGGACTTTCTTCAAGGGTTGACATCAATGAAAACCAACCTTAATCAACAATCCCCCCCTTGGAATTGATGGAAACACTCTGACGCAATACTGAAATCATGTCATGCAATACTGAAGTCATATCACTCATGCTGCCCCTGGAACCGTGCCTATGTCCTCTACATCTCTGTGACCACTGCTCCCTCGGGAATCATGCCTTTGTCCTCTGCATCTGATAAATCTCTCCCCCTTTTTCATCAATGGAAAAGCTATCTTTCCATCCGGGGTTGCTCCCCCTAACTAAACTGTCTGATCCCCCAACCCGAACTGTCCTCTTTATGGTGCTTCCTTGTGTACTATTGGTGTTGGAAGTCACTCCTGGATTGCAGCAGGAGCAGAGCTCGATGCCCATCAGTTTATGTCATGATTTGTTTATAGAGGGTGATCAAATGGAAGAAAACTCGGAACAATATCGTTCTAACTCTAAAACTAGGCTGGACATGCACAAGTAGGTGAGGTCTTAGTTAAAATTCAAACAGTGAGTTGTAGTAAGGGTGAATAGGAGGAAGACTTCTGTCAGGAAAAGCTGAGGGTTGTTGTAGGCATCAAGCTTCTGACAATCTGTAGAAGAAAAACTTGAACGTAAGAACTTCTTAAGCTCAAATGTAGGAAACACTGGAGAATATAATGGTGTTAAAATAAATCCTTTATCTTAACACAATCATAGTAATTCACGTGAATCAGTCGATCATGAACTCTCTCAGTATGAGATGAAACTAGATGGGACAAGAAAACTGTCTATTATAAAACAAGAAATCTCACATATAGATACATAACCAGAGAACTAGAGCATCTATTAAAACTTTATAATCGGGAGCTTTGCTCTACCATTGATGATTACAAAAATAGAAAAACCAAGTATATATACTCAGAAAAATTCGCCCAACAGAGGCATGCTCGAATCTCCAAGGCGTGGCATCTCTTCAGTCAAACCTGGATGGAAAAACTTCGTCAGATGCCACCTTAACTCAACATGGCTATTGCATGAGGGACCTGCACACAAGGGTACCACGGGATGATTGCTCCAGGCCTCCCATACCTTTCGTTTATGGCTCGAGCTGAGGTTTCACCTACCTGCTTGATTTTCATTAATTGCTTCCCCAGGGAGTGGCCGAGACGATATGCTCAGGAGAAGACCACATGCCTGCTCCCTAAGGCTCGGAGGCTAGCCTACCTTTCTTCTGGCACTACCATCAATGTAACCCAGGGCCATGACCTGGCGCCTTTCTCAAGGGCACTTCGACATTTCTTCTTTCGGGGATTTCCACTTCCCCTTCCTTCAAATTTCCTGATGCCCAATCCCACGAAACGACCCTCCAGGATCAATGGTTGGATCAACTCTAAAAATGAAGGCCACGATCATTTTTCCTTGAATGCATTGGCTCCACGACCCTTCATCTGCTTTGTCCCTTTTCCATACGACCCAATGCTATGACCGTGGGCCTGCACCCAGAGGCGCCTTCGACACTTTGCGTTTCGCGGCTGGGAGGAGGTTGATTCTTGTTCTTCAAAGTCACGATAGGAGAAGAGGTGATAGAGCCTAATTGCACGCCACGTGTCCCTCTTTGATCAGATGGTCCATAAATTATCCGACGATACTGTGGGCCTGAATCCTGGATGCCTTCGGCACTTCGCGTTTCATGGATGGGAGGGAGTTGATCCTTGCTCTTCAAAGTCACAATAGGCAAAGAGGTGATAGAGCCTAATCGTGCGCCATGTGTCCCTCTTTGATCGGACGACCTAGAACTTATCCGGCGATACTGTGGGCCTGAATCCTAGATGCTTTTGACACTTCACATTTTGGGGATCCCAACTGCAGAGAAAAAGTGCTTCAAGGTCACGATGGGAGAAGTTGTGATAGAGCCCGATCGTGCGCCACGTTTCCCTCCTTGATCAGATGGATTGGATCATTTCGACGAGATTGCGGGCCCAATTCTTGTGCTAAACATGGCATAATTCCATCGACCGCAAATATCCACCGACCGACGATCTGCTCCATCGATCGATCCTCGCCGCCGGACAATGGGTCATGCATTTGCTAACATTTTAAGCCCGGAATTGATATTTTATGCACTGCACGGTGTGCTCACGGCTGCATCCTTGGAAAAAATGCCTTTTATTGGACTTTTAGGCCTACTTCTTCGCAGCTCAGGCTACGGGCTCAAAGGGGAGAAAACAACCCACCCCTCTTAACAAGAATTAATGTTAACACTAGGCTCCATGGGGGATAGAGTCGTCCCTGTGATGATCTAAGAAATCATTTGCAGCTTCAGTGCCTTGCTATTGGGCTATGGAGTCATTTACTAAGCTGAAAAATAAAAATAAACAAAGAACCAAAAGGACAATATTTACAAACAAAGGAGTCGTCTAAGGCTCAAACAAAACATTTCTTCAGAAAATGCCCATTTACTAGGATGTTAAAAACCTCCTCACCTTCCAAATCCTGCAACCTGTACGTGTTATTTGAGAAAACCTTAGAGATTTTGAAGGGCCCGATCCATAGGGTGTCAAACTTGTTGTTTTTTCCCTTATCCTGTCTGGGTGCATCCCACTTAAGCACCAAATCCCCGATCTCAAACTCCTTCTTCCTGACCTTCCTGTCAAAGGCCTGTTTGACCTTTTGCTGATGACTATGAGCTGTGTCCATCACCTGTTCCTTGATTTGTTGTACTTCCACCATCTGATGAATCCTTCTAACCATATGATCTGGATCTCCTTCATAATCTTGAAAGAATTTCGCTACAGGTAAGGCGAGATGAGTGGGAAAAACTGCCTCTATTCTGTAAACTAGCTGAAAAGGCGAGGTGCCCAGGGACTTCTTCGTTGTCACTCGATCGGCCCATAGAGAGAATTTGAGCTTTAAATCCCAAGCCCTCTTATTGTCTTCCAATAATCTTTTAATGAGCTTGATTAGGATTTTATTAGAAGATTCTGCCAGTCCATTTCCTTGAGGATAATAGGGGGTGGAGTGAATTAGCGAGATCTCGAACTACTCACAAAACTTAATCAGAGGCTCATATTTGAATGGAGCAACATTATCAGTGATAATCCTACTGGGACAACCAAATATAGCTATGATATCCTCCAAGAAGTCGATAATTACTTTGTGCGATGCACTTCTGGTGGGGGCAGATTCTATCCACTTGGTGAAATAGTCTTTTGTAGTCAGGATCCATCTGTGT
This sequence comes from Picea engelmannii, assembly GCA_009831015.1. Lineage (NCBI taxonomy): Eukaryota > Viridiplantae > Streptophyta > Pinopsida > Pinales > Pinaceae > Picea > Picea engelmannii. Next base: position 369,268 of record ML780174.1, on the reverse strand, counting down.
TGGCCACTTGAGGGAGGATGGATTTCTCCGATGAAGTCTAGTCCCCACTGTTGAAAAGGTGTTGAAGCTACTATAGGCTTCAATGGCAGTGGTCTAAGTTGCTGCGTTCCTGAGAACCTTTCACATTTGATGCAAGCTCTGACTTCTCTGCAAACATCGATGAATAAGGTGGGCCAATAGTACCCAACTCTGAGAATTTTGTGAGTTGTGGTCTTCTAAAAACAATGTCCTCCACAAAGGCCGCTATGGAATTCAAATATAACCTTATGGGATTCCTGTGGGTTCAAACACCTCAGCAACACCCCTAGAGGGTATCTCCAGTACAAGACTTGGTCAATGAGGAAATATTTAACCGCCTTGAGTTTTAAAGATCTTGCTTTTCTTTTACCCATTCCATCAGGGGGCTTCAACTCCTGTAGAAAGTACAAAATGTCTCGATACCAGGTGCATTCTGTTAGTGGTGAGCCATCCTGAGATCTTTGGCTGGGCTATTCATCTTGCTGAGTTCCTGAGCAAGTATTGATCCAACTAACCCCCAAGGCTCTGGAATTGGATTCAACCAGTAGCTTGGCTAAACCCTGCCCCTTAACCAACTTGGTGGGATTTATTTCCAGGTCAAACTCAAGGATCTTAGAAATCCATTTACCTCTTCTCCCATCTATGTCAGGCTATACAAGGGTGTCCTTCACAGAGGCCAAAGGAACATATGCGGTCACTCTTGAGTGCAAGACACAGACTCTGAAAGCTTTGAGAGCTTTCACCAAGGCATAGGCCTGTTTCTCCATGATTTCATACCTAATTTCTGCATCTCTTAACGCTTTACTGAAGAAGGCAATGGGTTTCTCTTGCCCTTCCTCATTTTTTTGCAATAAGACCACTGCTACTGTATCAAAAGAAGTGAAAGAAAAAACTAGGTAGTCTTTGGAATAGTCAGGACTGATCAGCACAGGTGCCTCAGTCAATGCCCTTTTTATTTGGAAAAACGATTCCCTAGGCTCAGTGGTCAATTTCAATTCATTTCCCTTTCTGAGCATGGTTGTGATGTGTTTCACCAGTTCAACAAAATTTGAGATGAACCTCCTCAGAAAGTTAATCTTTCCTAAAAAGGCCTGGACTTCTTTCTTAGATCTGGGAAGTGATAGGGTCTGAATTGCCTCTACTCTATTGGGATCAATTATCACTCCTTTTGCTGATACTATATGGCCTAACAACTTCCCCTCCATCATAGCAAACAAATATTTCTTGGGATTTAGGGAAAGACCAAACCTATAGCATTTCGATAAAACTTTCCTTAAGTGATAGCAGTGCTCTTTATCGGACCTGGAGAAGACTGTGATGTCATCCAGATAGATGACCACAAACTGATCTCTCTCTCCGATGAAGGCTATGTCCATGGCTCGCTGAAATGTTGCTCCTGCATTCACTAGTCCGAACAACATTTTGGCATACATTAATGTGCTCCAAGGAGTGGTGAAGGTTGTCTTTTCCCTGTCCTCAGGCATGACCAATATCTGATTATAGCCAAAAAATCCATCAATCATGGATATCCTGAATGCATCAATTACCCTCTACAATATGTGTTCCATCTTAGGTAGGGGGTAATTGTCCTTTCTTGAGCTTCTGTTCAGATTCCTGAAGTCGACACAAAGCCTTATTTCGCCACTTTTCTTCCTTACCGGGACCAAATTGGCCTCCCATTCAGAATATCTCAAGGGGACAATGATTTGGGCATCTAACAACTTCTTCACTTCTTTTTCCATGACAAGCAGCAACATGGGATTTATCTGTCTTAGCTTCTGCCTAAATGGCCTAGCCTCTTCCTTCAGTGGGATCTTGTGTTCAATTACAGATGTGTCATATGTCTTGAGGTCTTCATAGTTCCATGCAAACACATCGAAAAATTCTCTTAATAACTCGGTATATTCAACCCTTTGTTCTCTGGTCAAACTTCTTGACAACTTGAAAAACTTAGGCTCCTCCTATGTGCCAATGTTGCACTCAGTTGTGTCAGCATTTTCATCTGAAACCCTACCCTTTACTGCCACATCATTCCCATCAAACAATATTTCTAAAGGGACTAGTCCCCTCGGAATGTGATTCCTAGGCAGCTGAATAACCTGGTGATTAGAAATTTCATTTAAAAACACCTCAGGGTAAGGGTCACCTTCAAGGTCAGGATCCCGATCAATGTGCAACGCAGAAAATTCATCAACAGATTGGAGAAATTTTTTGATTTCAAGATCATATTCTAATACCTTCCAATGCTTGACATTGTTTGGTACAGAGGGCATATATTTTATGTCAACATTATATTTGACCATAGACAGTAGAGGGATCTTGAACTGACTAGCTGAAACGACTAAAGAATCGACCAAAGCATTTTTCTCCCTTGGAATAAAAGAGATGTTGAAAGCGGAGAAAAAATTGTCAATTAGGTCCCATACCTCCTCTTTGTAAGTTCTGAGCTGAGGATGCTTAGTCTGGTAAGTGTTTTTGACTTGCTGGATAATCAACTCAGCATCTCCAAACACTGCTACTCCCTCAATCCCCATTTCTTTTGTAGCCCTTAAACTTAGAACAAGAGCTTCATATTCTTCCACATTATTAGTTTCTTCAAATTCAAGCTTGTATGACAGGGATATGGCTTCCTGACAAGGTGACACAAAGACCACTCCAGTGCCAACGCCTTCGCTAGAAGAAGCTCCGTCGAAAAACATTTTCCAAATGAAGGTGTTTGGAGGAGGTGTCCTTTGATAAAATAAGGGTTGCTTTCTGATTTGGAAAGGGGCTTCAGAAGCATCAGTGAGATGTAACAAACTAGATCCCAAATCAATGTCTAGCGCAAAGATAGGGTGATTGGTAAGGCTTTCCTCATCGCTAACAATGTAGGCTAGCTGGGCTTCTCTGTATAGCCTCCTGTGTTCCCCTCCAACAAATGGAATAGTATCATATGTGAGATCCATCTGTAATGTTCCTCCAAGATTTTTAATCCAAGATCTTGACAGCAGCATGCCGAACTTGGGAGGAACGTCAGCCACTACAATGTCCATGACCACACTCTTCATTGGCAGCTGAAATAGAGAGACTGCCAAGTCTTTGATGACTCCAAGGCATTGTGCCCTCCTTGAATCGAAAGAGTACAAATCATGATAAGTATTTGTCACCTCCAATCCCAATTACTCCATTACTATTTTGGGCATAAGGTTATGGGAAGCCCCTGAATCCATGAGGCAATTATGCAACACTTTATCATGTATGTTTAGGGATGTGTAGAAAGGAGGGGATAAATCATCTCTATCTTCTACCATGGGACCTAGGACGACTGCTGGCTTTTCATCTTGGAGATTTATTGAGTCCGTGGAAGGCTGGGGGGGCTTAGATTGTAGCAGCTTGGAGAGGGAATTTTTGAAATATTCATTTTTAACTAGTTGGGAGAGGGGTACCAGAATTCTAATCTTCTGAATCTCATGCTCAAAACTAAAGGAGGAGAGAGACTCAGGAGCTTCCCTTACCTTGGAGACAGGTTCCTTGGCTGCTGGAGAAGCATTATGAGTTTTCTTTTCTTTAGTAGTGGTTGCTGCATCTTTAGTAGGCCTTTCCGCTATGAGGGGCTGATCCTAGCTATCAAAATTCCCTTCTTTCTTTTTTGACCTGAGATTGTATCTATTAGGAGTGTTTCTAGCCCTTTCCCCTTTACTCAACTCATTGATTTGGGTGTTGATAAGGGATTCTTCATATGCAGATTTTGTCAAATGAGGAAAAGGGGAAGTGTTCTCGATGTAGTGGATCTCAGGGTCGAGTTCATCCACCTCCTCCCCTTCCTCGTGAGAAACTAGGATATTCTAGAGAGGGGTATGAATCCTATGATCATCCCTATCTATGCTCCTTTGTTCCTTTGGAAAAGTTGTGGAATATTGTTACCAAGCCTCTTGAAACCTCTATTATCTGTATTCTAGGGGTTTTTGTACGTGGGCTTCCCCTCTAACTCCCACCTCTCCATCCTAGAGGAAAGGGATTTCAGTACTTTAGTTACCTCATCCATCTGAAGGGGAAGGGGAGAGGAATGGGATGGGGAGGCCTTTGTTCTTCTCCTGGATACGTCTCTGTCAGCCTTATTCCCGAGTCAGTCAATAGCCAATATGTTAGACTCTACTTCCACGGCTGCATCCTGCATGTGAGCCAGAGTGGTGGCTTTCCTTTCCCTCAGTAGGAGGCAGAAATCGGGATCAAAAGTGCTGGCATAAGTGATCTTTGCAGAGACTTCGGAGGGCTTTATTTCGGTGGGGATCTTATTGTACATTTTATTAAATCTTTTGGAGAAGTCAGAGACAGACTCTCCTTCCTTTCTCTTCAAAGACCCAAACTCAGTCATGTAATACATGAAGTCATTTTTGTCTCCCCATTGTCTCAAAAAGGCACTATCCAAAGCCTCAATCCCATCAATAGATCCAGGAGGCAGGGCCCTAAACCATTTTCTAGCCTCGCCTTCAAGACTATGGACGAAAATCCTCATCCATACATCTGCATGCATGATAACATGATCGTCTGTAAAACTGTAGAAGGCTTCAAGGTGTTCTTCTGCAGCTATGTCCCCTTCGCCCGTAAACTTGGGCAACTTCTTGAGGTAGCCATCCGCTGGAAGGGCATTAAGAGGCTAAGGAAACACAAGGGGAGCATACCTAGCAGCTATTATAGCCTCCATTCTGGTCATGGGGGGATTTTCTCCTGCCATAGAGATATTAGGTGGAGGAGAACTCGAAGGGGAAGGAGCTTGAACTGGGGATACTGGAAACAGGCTTACAGGGGTAAGGGAAGTGACAAGGGTTTCTCCCTCTAGTCCAAAAACAGGAGGAGACAACTCGACAGGAACACTTCCGAAATTTAGGAAATGAGAAACTTCAGAAAAAGGTCTGCTAGGAAGCTGAGGAGAAGAAAATGGAGTTTCTACAGAAGGATATGGTGGATTACTTGGTTTGGCGGTGGAATTTTCTCCTTTAGAGGCCTTTCCTTTTCTGAAAATCACATCTGGATCAACTTCAGGTGTAGCTAGAGGCAACTGTGGATGGGACCACGTGTGTCTGCCTCTGGAAGCCACAACTAAAACAACAGGTTCACTCCAGTGGAGTCATCACAATGGAGTCGCCAGGTGCATAGTAGCAATCTTCAAAGGCTCTGATTCCTGATGCACCTTCAGAATCAGAGGCTCAATGTCGTTCAATACCAGGGAAAATTTTCAACTCTGTCCCCGACAACAGTGCCAGAAATGTTGGCATTGGAAGTCACTCCTATATTGCAGCAGGACCAGAGCCCGATGCCCATCAATTTATGTCATGATTTGTTTATAGAGGGTGATCAAGTGATCCGTAAACGGGTCGAGTATTACTCTCCCAAATGTTTACAATGTGAGGATCTTTTAAATTGACTATGGCTTATATAGGTTTTATTGAGCATATTAGTTCATTTATCATAATGCATTACAAGCATAAACATAATACACATGGACATTAAGGAGTATAAAACACATGAAGGCAAATAAGAGAGAGACAACCGATGTTGATAACGGAGTTCACCCCTCCATCTCTGGGGCTATGTCTCCGGACCTGCTCCAACTGGAATGTAGATCTTCTATATTCCTTCTTCAAAGTGAGCTCTCAAAACTCTCTTACATTCAAGGACTATGGCTCTTCATTAGCTCAGCACTATGGATTTCAATAGCTAAGCACTCTCTCCTCTCTTTTTCTCTTCTCAACATGGCTCACATAAGGAATATATATAGTTTTTCCTTACTCACTCTCCAACTAAGAGCATTAATTACAAGATCCACAATTGTAGGATCTGATTACAAAGAAGGAGAAACAAGATCCTTAAAAGTAGGATCTTCAACCATCTTAGGCTTAAAAATGGAAAAGTCTCAAAACTACCCAAAGACTTTCCAACCATGCCCTTGATTCTCTCAACCTACAATTGACAAAAAATGGCAAATTGGTGTGAGGTGGTTTCTCAAATGAAAACCAATTTCCATAATTAATAAATGAATAATATGTGAGACAAATTTTCTCTCACAAATATTAATCATTTTAATTACAAGTGAATAATAATAATGCATGAGTTATTAAAGCTCATAAAATGCATGAGCACTTAATAAAAGCATTAATCAAACTAATATGAAAAATGCATGAAGTATTTTTCCCACAAATGCAGAATTAAATGCATGAGAAAAACTCAAGAAAGCATCATTTTAATCCACTTAAACACTTTTGTCACCACCTTTAAATCAACATGGCACTAATTTCTTTCACGTGCGGAGATCCATTCGGATCACACCTCCCCACAAAAGAAACTTTTGGTCTCCAAAAGTATTAGCTTCAATCCATCATCAAGTGCATGCAAATGTCTCTGAAAGGCACGTTCCCTTAAGACTCCTTCACCCCTGTTCTTCGGAATCGGAACGCAACACCAACACCTACAACTGCTGCAATGCAAATGCCTGAAAAAGGCACATCCCCTCAAGACTCCTTCATCTATGTTCTTCGGAATCGGAATGCAAATGCCCACATCTGCTTAAAGTTGCAACCTGTAATTGATGATAACCTGGATCATACCTGTTTACATTTTGTTTTGAAACGCTTGCCAAGAGTTTATAACCACACTCATTGGTCAAGTTTACATGAAAATGCCAAAAATAGGCTTACCTCAATCAACTTTCTACAAAGAAGCCAACAAGGCTTAATGTGCAAAAATACGCCTCTCACTCTTCCTCACGTAAGAGTGGCTAAACAAGCCTTTTTCAATGCTTCATAATCATATTTACTTCAAGTTTCAAGGAAATTCTTATGCCAACTCAAATGCCGAGATATGCACCAATGGGAAACTTCTATGGTTCTATGTACCCATTACAAAAATGTGCATCATGACCAAAATATGCACTAGGTAAACTGTGGCCTTTACATGGCAATTACATCAAATTTTGAAGGAAATTTTTATGTGCCAAATTTTCGATTGCACTAGTGGTGAAAAAACCAAATCCCACTACATGCATATGGAAATCTTATAAAAAATGGTTTTCAAATTAGATCATACCTCATCGCACAAAAAAATCATTGAGATTTAAATCCCATCGGCATTATTGTCATGGACCCTAGTAAACCCAACCTGTGTAACAAGGTATGAGTGCACTATAAACCATCCATGGCCCGACCTCTCCAAACACCAAAAACAAAATCCTCGATATATGGGAATTAATTGGATTTAAAAATCCGAGTAAAATCTCCAAATAGATGAAGCATGATCTGCGCCATCCAGGTGGCAAGATGGTCGCTATAGACAAGATGTGTGATCTCGTATCATCTAGCCATTAACTGATACCCTTGATCACCACCATCTTGCAAGGGTTTTCGACTCCTGGGGTTTCTGGATAAGTTGCTGATAAAATATCTAGAAAATTGGGCCGCGGCTCAAACTAGCCAAATCACTCTTTTCATGCAGAAAATCGGGTCGCGGATCAAACTATCCAAATCAATGAGATCGTCCTTCTGCACGACCTTCTTCTTAAGATTAAATGAAGATCATGTCTCCCAAGCAGGCTTTCGAATACACTAGCGGTGACCATCAACCAGAAATCCAAACGGAAAAGAAAGTCGACTTCGAGCCGGTTAAGATCCACAATGCTAACGCCTCCCACTCTGGCATAGAAAGCATTATTATAATGCACATAATCCAACATTTTGGAGGAAATCATGAGACTTTTCTTTCATGCATATCAGCTCACGGATTTGAATAGATTTGGAGTCTTGGCCACTCACGGATTTGAACAAAGAATCTCCTTCGCCCACCTCCTCTACCGATCGCCTGAAGGTTTTGAACCAGGCCGATTTAAGATCAACCTCCAACCAATGCTTCTCCCACCAATCTTTCAACATCAAGCTATCTCCAACAACGTTTGCGAAGTCATTGATCTAGGGGACTCCTCCTATGCAGCCTCACAGGGACCTGACGCTATCCTCGGGTGACTATTGTAGCACGACTTCCCGTTGTGATCGACGGAAGGACCAAACTCATTGAGTCAAAGCATCCAAGTGAACATGCATTGATCGCCTCCAGGTTGTCAAGATCATCTCCATGATTTGGCGGCTCTCTTTCCATGGTGGCACCTGCCTCACGGATATTTAACCGAAGCTCCTAATAATGGCTACATGGAGGGTTATAGAGTTCATGATCACTAAGACTGCAGGCTGTGTATCCATTTTCTGTGATCTTGATGTCTTGAACCTGGATGGGATTCGATTCTTGTGGACTGCCAAATTAATGCATGAGACTTCTCATGGGCACGTCTGAGGAAACCGAGGTTTGTTCACACATGATCCATGGCGGAGCCAGTGAGAGACGACGGTCTCAAATATTTTGAGAACTTGAACGTGAGAACAGAGGCATCGCTGTCTTCATCGGCTGCTATTGATAATTTGACTGCGACCATCGACCAGATCCAAGATAAGAAGCAACTTTCTCATTCAGAGGCCGTTTGGCGCGATTTTCACACCATTGGATTTCTCTTGTCCAGTCCTTTGCAATGATGCCATTACTTCTCGATTCCGAGTCGGAAATTTTTTGAGCTTTTTCCATCAAAAGAGAGATACCTTCCCCCATAAAACTCGAAATTTTGCAACATAGCATAAATAAAACTTGCAAAAACATTATTAACTACTTACCGAACCAGCACCAAGCACTTTCATCTCGTAATCGTTCTTTTCTAATGGTGGATAGAGCCTCCTTCTTCACAGGCTCTTTTACATTCCTTGTTTGACTTGTGGCGAATTTCAGGGTGCAATTTCCAGCACTTCTTCTTCCAATGGCCACTAATTTTGCAGAAATTGCAGAAATTCCTTTGTCTTCCATTCCGTTGTACATTCCTTGTAGGAGGATATGAAAGGTTCTTCTTCTGCTTGGTCTCACTTCTCATGGACACATCCGTCTTCTTAACCCACATTTTCTTTGTTTGATGCTTAACTACATCACGGTTAGAAGATCTATGGAAGTAATCATTTCTCTTATATGCAAAAGAAAAACTTGAATGACTGTTATACCTTCCTGACTTATCCTTGAACTGATGAGGACTAACTGTCTTGATTCCCTTCTTGAAATTTGGTGGTGAAGAGATGGCTTTCTCTTCAGCAACTTTCGAGCATTCTCCTTTCTCTTCATGTCCATAACCCAAGCCTGCAAATGGTTTTCTTGGTACAACCTCCAATGGCTGGGTGACTCCTTGACCATTAATGCCAAGTCCACCTCCTCTATACCCCATATTCGTGAGGATCTTCATGCCAACATTAGTTTCATATTGAGAGAAAACAGAACATGAAGAAACATCATATACCTCGGTTTGAGATGCAGCGTCCATATACTCAACCTTCTGCAACTTAGCCGATAACTCTTCTTTGTCTCGTAGCATCTCTTGAAGCTCTTGCTTCTCCTCTTTAGCTACTTGCAAAAGTCTTCTTAATTCTGCATTGTCAGCTTGAATTTTGTCATTGATCTCTTGCAACTCTTGCATTCTTTCAGCGTGCTTTGCTCCTCTTCCCATCCTGCAAAGCAGTCACCTGCTCTGATACCACTTGATCCATAAACGGGTCGAGTATTACTCTCCCAAATGTTTACAATGTGAGGATATTTTAAATTGACTATGGCTTATACAGGTTTTATTGAGCATATTAGTTCATTTATCATAATGCATTACAAGCATAAACATAATACAAATGAACATTAAGGAGTATAAAACACATGAAGGAAAATAAGAGAGAGACAACCG
>ML780174.1:318027-359416 GCA_009831015.1 Picea engelmannii | reverse complement strand
CAGGTTTTATTGAGCATATTAGTTCATTTATCATAATGCATTACAAGCATAAACATAATACAAATGAACATTAAGGAGTATAAAACACATGAAGGAAAATAAGAGAGAGACAACCGATGTTGATAACGGAGTTCACCCCTCCATCTCTGGGGCTACGTCTTCGGACATGCTCCAACTGGAATGCTGATCTTCTATATTCCTTCTTCAAAGTGAGGTCTCAAAAATCTCTTACATTCAAGGACTATGGCTCTTCATTAGCTCAACACTATGGCTTTCAATAGCTAAGCACTCTCTCCTCTCTTTTCTCTTCTCAACATGGCTCACATAAGGAATATATATAGTTTTTTCTTACTCACTCTCCATATAAGAGCATTAATTACAAGATCCACAATTGTAGGATTTGATTACAAAGAAGGAAAAACAAGATCCTTAAAAGTAGGATCTTCAACCATCTTAGGCTTAAAAATGGAAAAGTCTCAAAACTACCCAAAGACTTTCCAACCATGCCCTTGATTCTCTCAACCTACAATTGAGAAAAAATGGCAAATTGGTGTGAGGTGGTTTCTCACATGAAAACCAATTTCCATAATTAATAAATGAATAATATGTTAGACAAATTTTCTCTCACAAATATTAATCATTTTAATTGCAAGTGAATAATAATAATGCATGAGTTATTAAAGCTCATAAAATGCATGAGCACTTCATAAAAGAATTAATCAAACTAATATGAAAAATGCATGAAGTATTTTTCCCACAAATGCATAATTAAATGCATGAGAAAAACTCAAGAAAGCATCATTTTAATCCACTTAAACACTTTGGTCGCCACCTTGAAATCAACATGGCGCTAAGTTCTTTCACGTGCGGAGATCCATTCGGATCATCAAGTGGAAGAAAACTCAGAACAATATCGTTCTAACTCTGAAACTAGGATGGACATGCACAGGTAGGTGAGGTCTTAGTTAAACTTCAGACAGTGAGTTGTAGTAAGGGTGAATAGGAGGAAGACTTATGTGAGGAAAAGCTGAGGGTTGTTGCAGGCATCGAGCTTCTGACAATCTGTAGAAGAAAAAATTGAATGTAAGAACTTCTTACGCTCAAATGTTGGAAACAATGGAGAATATAATGGTGTTACAATAAATCCTTTATCTTAACACAGTCACAGTAATTCACGCAAATCAGTCGATCATGAACTCTCTCAGTATGAGATGAAACTAGATGGGATAAGAAAGCTATCTGTTATAAAACAAGAAATCTCACATACAGATACATAACCAGAGAACTAGAGCGTCTATTAAAACTTTATGATGCAGGAGCATCTCCCACATCAAGCGAGCCAGCACGAATGCAAGTGGATAGTTGGGCAAGCGCCAACACAAAATTTTGAAATTGCCTTGGAAGTTGTTGCGCAATCTTAAATGAGTCATTAAGAAGAGGCGCACTTGTATATTGTAATTGGACCTTGAGCCTTTATCTCTCATCCTTAGTAGGTAGGAGGCATTTAATATAGTTAATGCAGGTAGATAGAATTTAATTCTAGAATTAGACTGTTTGAGAGCACAAGATGGAAATGGGATATAGACACCCTCATTGTGCATTGTAACATTATCAGAGTTAGAAGCATTGGAGCAAGAGCATGCAGAGAGCTGCGTAAGAACACCCATGTAAAGATATTTGGATTAATAGGAAGAGATTGATTCAAATTCATGGTTTTGTGTTGTTCTCTGTGTATTGATGTTGAATGATATGCTCATGAATGTTTGCTTCCTGTTATACATTTTCTTTATATGTTTTTTATATGACTTCATGTTTGAATTGAAGTCTGAGAGGAAGAAGGAATGAATTTCAATTGTTTCTCTATCTGAGCAAAAGTTCCTGCAAGGAGTGCAGTTGAAGTGTCTGGAAGGAGTGCGTTGACAGAGGGTTCAGATAGGGTTGCTCTTGTTCTCATTCTCTCAAAAGTGCAGATAGGAACAGGAGCCGTGCAAGGAGTGCGTAGGCCAAGAAACGTTTCAGGGTTGCGAACCTGAGTGAGATATTTAAGGACTGCTGCTGCAAGGGTGCGCAGGGTCAAGGAAATTCAGGCGCTTGAAGTGTTTGAAAATCTACCGCAAGGAGTGCGTGCAGGGATCTTCAGAAAGGTTTAGAGTCGGAGAGAGCTCAGGAGGTATAGGACTTTGAGAAACCGTTGAAGCGTAGCACAGGAGCTTGTGTCGTAGAGTGGTTAGAAGGCGTTGCAATTTTGCGTGCAGATAGACAAGTTTCCGCGGAGGAACACTTGGTCCTTCGCAGGGATCACCAAGGAAGGATGGATGGATGACATTCTCTGAGGAGATTTTGTGAAACTCTGTGAGCCGTTAGATCTCACAAAGGTGCAGGGGAGATACAATGACATATTCTCGAGAGGTTAAAAGATCAGGAGGGATAGAGACGTTGATCCAAGCCAGCCAGGGCCATTGGATCACTCGTGGAATCGCCTATAGGGATTTCATGAGGGGAAGAGTCAAAGGTTGGGCAACGGGAATCATGAAATCGCGAAACGCGATATCCCGATGGCTAGGGGAATAGTGTGGTCCACAAGGGTTAGCAGGTAGACAGGTGGCACGCCTTATCGGGGTTTCGCAGCGAGAAGTCTCGATACAATAGCACCCGGATTCGTGATATTGCGAACTCCGAAATGCCGATGGAGTGAAGGACCGTTGAATAGTCAACTCACATGTGTGTCGGGGTTTCAGCATATCGGGAGTTGGGAGTCGGTAAAGTGAGTTGTTTGATATCGCGAGTGGTGAAATCGTGATAATAAAAGATCCAAAATAGAAGGGAAGGTTAGCGTTGACTGTCGTCGGGTCTTGGGGACTTGAGGGTACAATGCTCGACCACTAACCTCACGAAGTCGCGAAGTCTGATCCTCCGAGTGCAAAGAGGGGATCACGCGAAAAGTTCTGTGGGAGCAGATTTCCCGACAGGGGAATAGAAGAGCGTTACAGTTCTTTGGGCCGAGGAAGAAGATAAGATCCTGTGAGTCGATGTGGACCTTCTTAGTTGCGGGTTTGACGGGAGGGCATTGACAGCAAGTGGTATCAGAGCACAAAAAGGTTCTTTGCTTTCTGTAGCAAAGAAGAAGAGAATTCGCCATGCCGCCAAGGAGAGATAGACAGTCACCCGATCCACCAGAGGATAGGGAAATGCCGCGAAGAAGAGGCAGGAAGATGACAGATCTAGTTATGGAGAGGAAAATGAGTGATCTACGAGCTTGACTTGAAGATATGGAGACAACGCAAAGACGCACAGCTAGTGCTGGGGATCTGAGTGATTTCGAGAGTGAAGCTGAGGTTGAACGCGAAGAAGAAGTTGCAGTTGAAGATGCATCAAACGAGCGTTTGATCAGAGATATTGCAAGGATGGGTGCAAGAGAAAAGATGGATATTCCAGTTTATGAGGGAAACTTGGATGCAGAGGAGCTTCTAGAATGGATTAGAGCTCTGGACACATACTTTGACTATGAAGATGTCGAAGAAGACAAGAAAGTCAAGAATGCTATCACAAGATTGAAGGGACATGCAAAATTGTCGTGGGATGAACTACAAGCTGACAGACGCTGCAAGGGAAAGCATAAGATCAAGAGTTGGGATCGAATGATCGCAAAGATGAAGGCGAAATTCATCCCCAGGGACTATCAAATTACTCTGTTCAGGAGAATGCAGAACCTGAGACAGAAGTTGATGACAGTGAAATAATACACTGAAGAATTCTATAGACTGAACATCAGGACAGGTCATCGGGAGAGCGATGATGAAAAAGTTGCCAGATACATGAATGGCCTGAGATATGATATCCAGGATGAGATGAGCATGGTAACCATCTGAACAGTGGAAGATGCTTATCAGATGGCTCTGAAAGCGGAGGAGAAGCTGAGCCGAAAGCAGAGTCAGAGGGGCAGAGGCAGAAGTCAGCCTGGAGGCAAATCAGTTGCCCAGGATAGAAACCAAAATCCCAAGGAAGACTGGAAGAAACCTCATACATGGACAGAGAGAGGAGGAACTTCACAGCGAGGGAAACATAATGAGCAGAGAGGAGATTATGCTGATAACAATACTTTTCCTCGTACTAGAGGTAGAGGAAGAGGAAGAGGTGGAGTAATCACATGCTTCACAAGTGGAAAGAATGGGCACAAGTCTTATGAGTGTCCAGATAAAAAGAAGGACATTGGAGAAGCTCACATCACCGAAACATAGAGGCGGGATGTTGAGGCAGAAGACGTTGAAGGTGGAAGATCACTGATGATGTGAAAATTCTTTTTGACACCTGAGAAGGAGGTGGAGAGTTCAGTCCAAAGGACCAGAATTTTCAGGACTGCTTGCAAGACCAAGGATAGGGTATGCAAGGTCATTGTGGACAGAAGTAGCACAGACAATCTCATTTCAACTGAGATGGTAGAGAAGTTGGAGCTGGAGATGACTGATCATCCAAGCCCATACAGAGTTTCTTGGCTACAAAAAGGACATCAGGTAACTGTCACTAAACAATGTTTAGTTGAGTTCAAGATAGGTGGATATAATCATAAAATATTGTGTGATGTCATTCCTATGGATGTTTGTCATCTATTGCTGGGTAGACCATGGCAATATGACAGGAATGTGATTCATGATGGGCGAATGAACACATACACCCTGGAGAAGAATGGGAGGACACACATGTTGCTTCCAATTAAGGATAAGGAGGTGAAGCCTGAAGTAAGAAACACAGTACTTCTCATGAGTGGGAAGGAACTTCTTACATAGGTTAAGAAGAAGGAGGATCCACAGTTTATTGTGGCCAGGAAGCCGAGAATTGTTTTGAATAGCACAAGAATGGATGATTTACCAGAGGAGGTTCAGGAACTGCTGAAATATTTCGCTGACATTGTAGTGGACGAATTACCTCGTTCGTTGCCACCGATCAGAAGTGTGAGTCATCATATTGATCTTATACTAGGAGCTAGTTTTCCAAACAAAGCCACGTACAGATTGACACTGCAAGAAAATGAAGAGATAAAAAGACAAATCCAGGAGTTGTTGGACAAAGGTTTAGTCAGGGAAAGCTTGAGTCTATGTGTTGTTCCAACAATACTCAGTCCAAAGAAAGACGGAGTCTGGAGGATGTGTACTGACTCAAGGGCGATCAACAAGATAACCATCAGGTACAGATTTCCGTTGCCAAGGATGGATGATCTGATGGACTGTTTGAGTGGAGCAAAATACTTTTCAAAGATTGATTTGAAAAGCGGTTATCACCAAATCTACATGAGAGAAGGTGATGAATGGAAGCAACATTCAAAACCAATGAAAGGTTGTATGACTGGCTTGTTATGTCGTTTGGCTTAACAAATGCACCAAGTACCTTCATGGGGTTGATGAACGAAGTCCTGAAGGAGTTCATTGGGAAATTTGTCATTGTGTATTTGGATGACATACTGGTTTTTAGTAAAACAACAGCGGAGCATCTGAAGCATTTGGCTACAGTGATGCAGAAACTATAGCAGGAGAAGTCGTTGATAAACATGAAGAAGTCCTCATTCATGAAGACAGAGCTCATTTATTTGGGATTTGTTATTTCAGAAAATGAGTTGAGGATGGATCCAGATAAGGTGGAAGTGATCAAGAATTGGCCATCACCAAGGAATGTATTCGAGGTGAGAAGTTTTCACAGATTGGCTAGTTTCTACCGGAAGTTCATCAGGAATTTCAGTGGAATTAGTGCAGCAATGATGGACACAGTGAAGAAAAGACACAAGTCTTTTCACTGGAATGAAGAAGTCGAGGAGAGTTTTAATTTGTTGAAGAGGAAGATCACAGAACAACCAATTTTGATGTTGCCGGATTTCCAAAAGACATTTCAGGTGAAATGCGATGCAAGCGGATTTGCAATCGGATCAGTCTTGAGTCAGGAAGACAGGCCGATAACGTATTTCAGCGAGAAGATGAATGAAGCAAAGTTGAAATATTCCACTTATGATAAGGAATTTTATGCTATCATATAGGCACTGAAGAAATGGAGGCATTACTTGATACCGAAAGAGTTTGTCTTGTACAGTGACAATCATGCACTGCAGTTTGTGACTCAACAGGAAAAGTTGAATCAGAAACATGTCAAATGGGTTGAATATATGCAAAATTTCACTTTTGTGATAAAACATATTTCTGGTATTGCTAACAAAGTTGCTAATGCTTTGAGTAGGAAGTGTTTGTTGTTGCAGGAGTTCAGAGTCAAAACATTGGGTTTTGATGATCTCAGGGACATGTACGCAGATGATCAGGATTTTAAGGAGGCATATTAAGTGGTTGAGAATCCAGTTCTCAGAGACAGAAGCCCGTGGATAGAATACATGATCCAGGAAGGATTGTTGTTTAGAGGCAATCAACTGTGTATTCTGAAATGCTCCATGAGGGAGAATCTGTTAAAGGAGAAACACAGTGGAGGATTGGTAGAGCACTTTGGTCATGACAAGACGTTCGCAAAACTGAACGAGTCATATTTTTGGCCGGGAATGCGAGCAGATGTCAAGAGATTCGTGGAAAGATGCAGAGTTTTCCAGCATTCGAAGGGAAGAAGACAGAATGCGGGGTTTTATCAACCATTTCCCATACCAGAGAGGCCGTGGGATGCGATTAGCATGGATTTTGTATTGGGGTTGCCAAGAAAACAAAGAGGTGTTGATTCAATATTTGTGGTGGTGGATAGATTTTCTAAGATGGCACACTTCATTCCATGTCAGAAGACCAGTGATGCAACTCACATTGTGAACCTGTTTTTCAAAGAGGTCATTCGACTTCATGGGTTGCCAAGAAGCATAGTTTTGGATCAAGACACTAAGTTCATAGGGAATTTTTGGAGGAATTTATGGAATAAGCTAGGAAATAACTTGTCGTTAAGTTCAACTTATCATCCTCATACAGATGGACAAATAGAGGTAGTAAACAGGAGTCTGGGAGACTTGCTGAGAAGCTTGGTGACAGAACACCATAGCCAGTGGGACAATATATTACCACAGGCAGAGTTTGCTTATAATGACTCAGTTAACAGGAGTACAGGGAAAAGTCCATTTCAGATTGTTTATGGCATGTAGCCGAGAGGAATTTCTGAACTGAGAGAGTCAGAACAGACTGCAATTAGGAGCGCTAGTGCAAAATAATTCACAGAGGCGATGAGGGAACTTCACATCCAGGTGAAGGAACGATTGCAGAATTCAAGATAGGAATATAAACGCAGGGCAGATCAACATAAAAGACAACTTCAATTTGAGGTTGGTGATCTAGTTCTGGCACATTTGAGAAAGGAAAGGTTCTCGAGAGGAACATATAATAAGTTGAAAATGAAGAAAATTGGGCCATGCAGGGTCGTGAAGAAGTTTGGGGCGAATGCTTACGAGATTGAATTACCCGATGGGATCGGAATTTCTCTGAGATTCAATATCTCGGATTTGTACCCATATAAGGCTGAAGAAACAGAGACTGGAAATGAGCAGCCAATGATCTAGTGGACGGAGCAGATGCCGGTTGCGGATAAGCCACATATGGAGTGCATACTAGACAAGAGAGTGAGTAAGAGGACCAGGTGAAAGCAATACCTTGAGTATCTGGTCAAATGGAAGAATCATCCAGTTGAAGATGCCAGCTGGGAGACTGAAGCAGAGATACAGAAGCATAGATAGACCGTGCAGGAGCTCATGGACAGGAGCCCATGAAAATTTTCAAGCTTGATGTCAACGCCCTCCCGTCACACCCACAGGTCGGAAGGTCCACGTCGACTCACAAGATCTTATCTTCTTCCTCGGCTCGAAGAAGTACTGTAACGCTCTTATATTCCCCTGTCAGGAAATCTGCACCCACAGAACTTTTCGTGCGATCCCCTCTCTGCACTCGGAGGATCGAACTTTGCGACTTCGCGAGGTCAGTGGTCGAGCATTGTACCCTCGAGTCCTCAAGACCCGACGACAGTCAATGCTGACCTTCCCTTCTATTTCAGAGCTTTTGTTATCGTGATTTCGCCACTCGCGATATCAAACAACATGCTTTACTGACTCCCGACTCCCGGCTCCCGATATGCCGAAACCCCGACACACGTGCCAGTTGACTATTCAATGGTCCTTCACTCCATCGGCATTTCAGAGTTCGCAATATCGTGAATCCGGGTGCTATTGTATCGGGACTTCTCTCTGTGAAACCCCGATAAGGCATGCCACCTGTCTACCTGCTAACCCTTGTGGACCACACTATTCCCCTAGTCGTCGGGATATCGCGTTTCACGATTTCGCGATTCCCATTGCCCAACCTTCGACTCTTCCCCTCACGAAATCTCGATAGGTGATTCCGCGAGTGATCCAACGGCCCTGGCTGGCTTGGATCAACGGATCTATCCCTCCTGAGCTTTTAACCTCTCGAGAATACGTCACTCTATCTCCCCTACACCTTTGTGAGATCTAACGGCTCATGGAGTTTTGTGAAATCTCCTCAGAGAATTTCGTTCGTCCTTCCTTGGTGATCCCTGCGAAGGACCAAGTGTTCCTCCGTGGAAACTTGTCTATCTACGTGCAAACTTGCAATGCCTTCTAACCACTCTATGACATAAGCTCCTATTCTACTCTTCGACGGTTTTTCAAAGTCCTATACCTCCTGCGATCCCTCTGACTCTGAACATTTCTGAAGATCCCTGCACGCACTCCTTGCCACAGATTTTCAAACACTTCAAGTGCTTGAATTTCCTTGACCCTGTGCACCCCTGCAGCAGCAGTCCTTAAATATCTCACTCAGGTTCGCAACCCTGAAACGTTTCTTGGCCTACGCACTCCTTGCACGGATCCTGTGCCTGTCTGCACTTTTGAGAGAATGAGAACAAGAGCAACCCTATCTGAACCCTCTGTCAATGCACTCCTTACGGACACTTCAACTGCACTCCTTGCAGGAAATTTTGCTTAGATAGAGAAACAATTGAAACTCATTCCTTCTTCCTCTCAGAATTCAATTCAAACATGAAATCATATACACAGCATATAAAGAAAATGTATAACAGGAAGCAAACATTCATGAGCATATCATTCAGCATCAATACATAGAGAACAACACAAAACCATGAATTTGAATCAATATCTTCCTATTAATCCAAATATCTGTACATGGGTGTTCTTACGCAACTCTCTGCATGCTCTTGCTCCAATGCTTCTAACTCTGATAATGTTACAATGCACAATGAGGGTGTCTGTATCCCGTTTCCCTCTTGTGCTCTCAAACAGTCTAATTCTAAAATTAAATTCTATCTAGCTGCATTAACTATCTTAAATGCCTCCTACCTACTAAGGATGAGAGCTAAACGCTCAAGGTATGATTACAATATACAAGTGCGCCTCTTCTTAATGACTCATTTAAGGTTGCGCAACAACTTCCAAGGAAATTTCAAATTTTTTTGATGGCGCTTGCCCAGCTGTCCACTTGCATTCGCGCTGGCTCGCTTGATGTGGGAGATGCTCCTGCATCACTTTATAATCGGGATCTTTTCTCTACCATTAATGATTACAAAAATATAAAAATCGAGTATATATACTCAGAAAAATTCGCCCAATAGAGGCGTGCTCGAATCTCCAAGGCGTGGCGTCTCTTCAGTCAAACCTAGATGGAAAATCTTCGTCATACGCCACCTTAACTCAACATGGATCTTGCAGGGGGGACCTGCACACAAGGGTACAACGGGTTGATTTCTCTAGGCCTCCCATACCTTCTATTTATGGCTCGAGCTGAGGTTTCACTTACCTGCTCAATTTTCATTAATTGCTTCCCCAGGGAGTGGCTGAGATGATATGCTCAGGAGAAGACCATGTGCCTGCTCCCTAAAGCTCGGAGGCTAGCCTACCTTTCTTCTGGAACCACCATCAATGTAACCTAGGGCCATGACCTAGAGCCTCTCTCAAGGGTGCTTCGACATTTCTTCTTTAGGGGATTTCTACTTCCCCTGCCTTCAAATTTCCTGGTGCCCAATCTCGTGAAACGACCCTCCAGGATCAACAGTTGGATTGGCTCTAAAACTGACGGCCACGACCATTTTTCCTTGAACGCATTGGCTCCATGACCCTTCATCTGCTTTGTCCATTTTCCATACGACCCAGTGGTATGACCGTGGGCCCGCACCCAGAGGCGCCTTCGGCACTTCGCGTTTCATGGCTGGGAGGAGGCTGATTCTTGTTCTTCAAAGTCACAATAGGTGAAGAGGCGATAGAGCCTAATCGTGCACCACGTGTCCCTCTTTGATCGGATAGCCCAGAACTTATTCAGTGATACTGTGGGCCCAAATCCTGGACGCCTTTGACACTTCGCGTTTCATGGATGGGAGGGATCTGATCCTTTCTCTTCAAAGTCATGATAGGCGAAGAGGTGATAGAGCCTAATTGCATGACACATGTCCCTCTTTGATCGAACGACCCAGAAATTATTCAGTGATATTGTGGGCCCGAATCCTGGATGCTTTCAACACTTCACGTTTCGGGGATCCCAGCTGTAGAGAAAAAGTTCTTCAAGTTCGCGATGGGCGAAGTTGCGACAGAGCCTGATCGTGCGCCATGTGTCCCTCCTTGATCGAACAACCTAGATCATTTCGACGAGATTGCGGGCCCAATTCCTGTGCTAAACATGGCATAATTCCATCGGCCACAAATATCCGTTGACCGACGATCTGCTCCATCGATTGATCCTCACCACCGGACACTGGGTCATGCGTCTGCTAACATTTTAAGCCCGGAATTGATATTTAATGCACTGTACGGTGTGCTCACGGCTGTATCCTTGGACAAAATGCCTTTTGTTGGACTTTTAGGCCTACTTCTTCGCAGCTCGGGCTACGGGCTCAAAGGGGAGAAAACAACCCACCCCTCTTAACAAGAATTAATGTTAACATGTACATATAAGACATATAAGATAAGAATTCAAAATAATTCATTTTGGAGTAGAAATAACTCTGAGTCTTTGGCGAAGATACTCAAAGGCTTCCCGTGGAAGAGGTTTTTTAAATATGTCTTCCACTTGTTCTTTTATGCCCACATACTCAACTCTGATGTTCTTTTCTGCAACCTGTTCCCGTAGAAAGTGATGCTTGATTGGAATGTGCTTCGTCTTGGAGTGCATCACCGGGTTCTTTGAGATACTGATTGTGCTCGTATTATCACAATAGATTGGAATAGGATCATCATACTCAACCTGTATATCTGTCAGAGTTTGTTTCATCCATAGAACCTGTGTACAACATGCTTCTTCTACAATATACTATGCCTCGACTATAGATAAAGATATTGATGATTGTTTCTTTCTTATCCATAATAATAAACACTCACCCAAGTAGAACGTTGCTCCATTGGTGCTTCTT
This sequence comes from Picea engelmannii, assembly GCA_009831015.1. Classification (NCBI taxonomy): domain Eukaryota; kingdom Viridiplantae; phylum Streptophyta; class Pinopsida; order Pinales; family Pinaceae; genus Picea; species Picea engelmannii. Next base: position 348,028 of record ML780174.1, on the reverse strand, counting down.
CGGTCATCAATACAACTTGCCCAATCTGCATCTATGTAGGCAATAAGTGATAGATCCTTTCCTTTTGGATACCATAATCCAAACTCTTATGTTCCTTTGAGATATCTAAATATCCTCTTCACTGCTAATATGTGTGATTCATTTGGTGTTTCTTGAAAGTGTGCTACCTACCCAACTACTTGCATTACATCTAGTTTGGATGTTGTCACATATAGTAGGCTACCATTCATTGACTTTTATTTCCTCTGATCTGTAGACTTTGAATCATCATCTTTTCTCAACTTGCAACTGGTTTTCAATCTTCCATTCCGAACCTCTTTAGCATTTCTATGATATAATTGGTTTGAGAAATAAAAATTCCTTGGTTGTTTTGATGTATCTGAAGTCCCAGAAAGAAGGATAGTTCTCCAAGTAATGAAATTTCAAATTCATCCTGCATATCCTTTGAAAATTTACGACTTAACCTGTCATCATCACTACCAAAAATAATATCATCAACATAAACTTCAATTAATAAAATACTATCTTGACTTACCTTGATGTAGAGGTTCTTGTCTGCACTTCCTTTTCTAAACCCTTCCTATTGTAGATATTTATCCAGTTTAGATTACCATGCTCTAGGAGCCTGTTTTAGACCATACAAGGCCTTCTTTAATTTACACATATAATCTGTGTTCTCTGACAACTGAAATCCTTCTAGTTGTTAAATGTAGACTTCTTCTTCAATTTCCCCATTCAGAAAAGATGATTTTACGTCCATCTGATACACTTTAATATTTTTGGAGCATGCATAAGCTAAAAGCAATTGGATTGCTTCCATTCTGGAAACTGGGGAAATGTCTCTTCAAAGTCGATTCCTTCAACCTGCGCATATCCTTTACATACCAATATAGATTTGTTCCTTGTAACCTATCAATCTTCATTCAATTTATTCTTGTAAACCCACTTTGTGCCGATCACATTCTTATCCTTTGGTCTTGGAACTGATTCCCAAGTGTCTTTTTTCTCTATTTGTTCCAATTCTTCATCCATGGCCTTATTCCAAAATTCATCCTTGCTGGCCTCTTCAAAATAGGTTGGTTCAATCATATATGTGAGTGTTAGGTGCGTTTGTTCTGGTGAGCGCATTCTTCTTCTAGTCTCAACTCCTGCATATTTGTTTCCGATAATATGATCTGAAGGACGATTCTTATGTACTCGTCTGCTAGGTGTCTTTGGAGTCACTTCCTAAACTTTCTCTTCTGATTCTGTCCGATCCTCTTCATCTTCCCCTTACTTTTCATCTTCTGTTTCTTCTTCGTAAAGTTGTTCTGTTGATTCATTTTCTTCTTCCTTTAATTCTTGTCTACCTGTTTCATCAATTGTTACATTGATGCTTTCCACAACTTTGTCTAATCTCAGGTTGTAACACTTGTATGCTTTTCTTGTACTTGAGTAACCAACAAGTACTCCTTTGTCCACATGAGAATCAAACTTTCCCATTCTTCCATCTTCTCTTTTGATGTAGCATTTGCTTCCAAAAACTTTGAAGTTCTTCACATTTATTGGTCTTCATTTCCATATCTTGTAGGAAGTTTTGTCAGTGTTGTTTCTGAGAATTACTCCATTTTGAATGTGAACTATTGTATGCACTTCCTGTGTCCAAAAAATATCTGTCAATTTGGAATCCATTAGCATTGCTCGAGCCATTTCCTGTACTGACCTGTTCTTTCTTTCAACAACTCCATTTTGTTGAGGTGTCCTAACAACGAAGAATTTCCTTTTTATTCCATGACTGCTGCAGTAGTCCATAAATTCCTTTGAAGTGAACTCTCCTCCATTATCAGATATCAAGATTTTGATTTTTGAATCCATTTCATTTTCAACCATTTCCTTGTAGATCTTGAATTTTTCAAAAGCTTCTGACTTATTCTTGAGAAAGAAAACTGCAATCATTCTTGTATAAGCATCAAATAATAACATAAAGTATTTCTCACCTTTTAAACCCTTTGTTATAGTTGGTCCAACTAGATCAGTATGCACATTTTCCCGTGGTCTTGTCGTTGAATATTCCTTTGATTTGAACCTAGTCTTTGTTTGGTTTCCTTGTTGACAATGCTTGCATACAGTGTTGGTTGGTTTCGTGATCTGGGGTTGTTAAGCCCTAAATAGTGGCACATTACCCATTAATTGGGGAATATTAAATTAGTAATGTTATTTTATTTATGTCATCTTGGGTCCATTAGTTGTAATTGTACCTCCTAGTATCCTATATATACGAAGGAGACATTTTCATTTGGAATCATCTTGTACTTGAACATTTATGTGGTGTAAAAGGAGGTTTCCCCCTCGAAGAGGATTATTATCTGAAATTTTATTTTTTTCAAGGCGTTGAGTACTTATTCTGAGGTTTTTCTATGCTATATTGATATTTGGTTCTTAACATATGCTATCAGAGCTCAAGGTCTTGGGGTTTTGCTACTACATCTGAGACACCATGGAATTTTCGCTATAATTTTGTTTCTATAATGTTTAAGAAGGAACCCCTTGGGGGATATTTAGTAGACAGATCAAGGTACGTTGGGTTAAAATTTTAGCTCCTGAGGCCTTATAATTTCGGAGATACAACCTGTGTAAGATAGGGTTCTGGAATCATCCTGAATTGAGTCATTGTGGAATTTTCGCTATAATGTTTTTTTTGTAATGTTTTAGATCCTGAAATTGGGAGGTTATTCACAGAATTTAGTAAGGTATATGTGATAAAAATTTCAGTTTCCGGGTCATCTTAAATTTGTAGATACACCATGTGGAAGATAGGGTATCTGACTAGTCCTATTGACTAGTCTCAAGTAGGTGTTCCAGGTAAAACAATCATTACTTATTCCTAGAGTATCCAAATTGAGTGAGACAGGTTGCATTGGATAGTGGACAGTCCATAGTATATCTGGTGCAAGTTTCAAAATTTTATATATCAATTATTTTGTGTGGGGCATGCTTTACAAGTGAGATCTCCTGGAAAGGCCAAAAATCAACAGGATGTGGGGAAGTTACCATCAATTCCACTTGGAACATCCAATTTTTATCAGACATGTGGAATTGTAGAGAAGAAATATCAGAGAACTACAAAAAATAAAGTTTCATACGTAGAAGGGCCAAAACATTGGAGATACAGTAGAAGAAAGATTGTCTAGCAAAACCACCTCAAAATCAAGGTTTAAAAGTGATACTTGGACAACATGCCACCAAAAAAGGGAACTTCTACACCAAATAAGCCTCCAGATAGTCCTACTTGGACACTTGATGAAGGTGAAGAAATGCATAGGGACATAAATGAATTACAAAAGAAGACAGTGAGAAAATATGAACTACAAGGGATGATGGATTCAACTGAAGCTAAATTGGAAGCAATAATGGATACTAAGATGGATGGTTTAAAAAGGGAGATCATGGAAGGATTGAAAAATTTCCTAATAGAGAGGACATCTGAAAGTGAAAATGTATCCCATGAAATTCATGATGAGGACACAAGGAAGATGAATCAAGAATGGAGAAACTCCAACTTTGGGTTGAAGAACAACCATGTTCCTAAGATCGATATGATGAAGTTTGATGGCAAGGACCCAATCACATGGATACTTTAGATGGAGCAATTATTTGATCTACATAATGTTCCACATACACAAAAGGTACAATTTTCTTCTTTATATTTAGAACCCAATCAATTTGTATGGTATCTATGGCTTTGTTCTCGCAAATCACTTGTCACTTGGACAATTTTCATGGAAGAAATGATAGAACACTATGAGGATACAAGGAGCAATACCTTCTCTATCCAATTGATAAATCTCAAGCAAAAGGGTTTAGTTATAGAGCACATTGAGAACTTCCAAAGATTGAATATAAAGGTAACAAATATTCTAGATCAACACTTGATTGATGTATTCATAGGAACTTTAAAGGATAACATTCAACATGAGGTTCACCTTTGAGAACCCAAATCATTGGAGAATGCATTTAGGGTGGAAAGAAATGTTGAAAGTAAAAATATGGCTATGGCTACTAGAAGGACCAATCCCTATCGAGAGAATAATGCTCCTTCTTCTAAAACACCTCAACAATTGGAGGAAAGAAAAGAAAAAGGTTTATGCTTTAATTGTGACATCAAGTACAGTAAGGGACATAAGTGTGGTGAGAAGAAATTATTCTACATAGATGTGAAGAGGAATAAGAACAAGAACAAGAATAAGAACTATCTCAAGATGAAAATGTAGAAGCAATTTCTTCAGAAGAGTTGACTCCCATGATATCGTGTAATGCATTGGCTAGAATTAGCACTCCTCAAACCCTCAAGATCGAAGGATATATCAAAAAGAAAAGGGTAATAGTCCTAATTGATTCTGGTAGTACTCATAATTTCATTCACTATAAATTAGCCAAAGCTCCCAATTTCTTTGTATATCCAGTGCCAGAGTTTCAAGTAATGATTGCAGATGGAGGAAATATCAATTCCTCAGGAAAATGTAATAAGATCAATCTTACTATGGGGTAATATGTAATGAATAGTCTAATTATTTCCATACCCATGGGTGGTGCTGATGTCGTACTAGGAATCCAATGGTTACAATCATTAGGAACAATGGATTTTAATTTTCAATAAATTTTCATGAAATTTTCATTGGAAGGAAAAGAAATTGAGTTAAGAGGTATCATTGGGAAACCTAGTAAGGTGATAAGCTTGAATGGCATGAAAAAATTATTGAAAAAGGGGTATCAAGGTGTTATTGCACAACTATTCTCACTAGATGTTCAAACATCTAAGCCATATATTCCCCTAGATATCCAAGGGATCATTGATAAGCATTCCAAAGTATTTGAAGATATTCCCAGAGGTCTTCCACCCACTCGAACTCATGATCATGATATTAACCTATTCCTGGGAGTGTTCCTCCTAACATCAAGCCGTACAGATACCCTTATGCCTAGAAGATTGAAATTGAGCGTATGGTTGAAGAAATGTTAGAGGATGGAATTATTAGACCTAGCCAAAGTTCTTACTCTGCACCGGTGGTAATGGTATTCAAGAAATATGGCTCATGGTGTATGTGTCTAGATTATAAAGAGATCAACAAGATCACTATTAAAGATAAGTTTCCCATTCCTGTCATTGATGAGTTGTTAGGTGAACTACATGGACCAATCTATTTCATAAAGTTGGATCTCCGTTCAAGGTATCATCAAATTAGAATGAAGGAAGAAGATATCCCAAAAACAACATTCCGAACTCATGAAGGCCATTATGAATTTTTGGTCATGCCTTTTGGCCTTACAAATGCACCTTCCACATTCCAAGGGTTGATGAATTCCATTTTCAAGCCCTTCCTTTGAAAATTTGTGTTAGTATTTTTTGATGATATACTAATCTATAGCAAGTCTTGGGAGTATCATGTGCGACATGTTGACAAGGTTCTACAACTACTAAAGGAGTAACACCTATATGCCAAACCATCCAAATGTTTATTTGGGGTGAAGGAGGTAGATTATTTGGGTCATATTGTATCTCATGAAGGTGTCAAGGTAGACCCTAACAATATTAAGGCCATTATGGACTAGCTGATTCCCAAAACATTGAATAATCTTAGAGGATTTTTGGGTTTGACAGGTTACTACCATAAGTTTGTTTGGAACTATGGAACAATAACAACACCTTTAATGGCACTAACTAAGAGGGATTCATTTTCATGGACTCCAGAAGCAACTAAATATTTTGAACAACTTAAAGAGGTGATGTGTAAAGCTCCTATCTTGACCACACCAGACTTCACAAAAACCTTTATTGTGGAATGTGATGCCTTGGGAAATGGCATTGGTGCGGTCCTAATGCAAGAAGGAAGGCCCTTGGCGTTTGAAAGTCGACCACTCAAGGGAAAGGACTTACACAAACCCATTTATGAGAAGGAAATGATGGAAATACTACATGTATTGAATAAATGGCACCCTTACCTAATAGGTAATCACTTAAAGGTCAAAAGAGATCATGATAGTCTTAAATACTTCTTGGAACAAAGACTATCTTCAGAAGAACAACAAAAATGGGTGACCAAGATATTGGGTTATGATTTTGAAATCATATATAAAAAAGGCAAGCAAAATGTTGTGGCAGATGCACTCTCAAGAAAGGATGAAGATGTTGAGGCCTTTCTCTATTCTATCTCGATCATCCAACCCGATTTGATAATAGAAGAAAGGGATGAATGGAAGAATGATGAAAATGTGTGGACTCTCATTCAAAGGTTGCTGCAAGATTCCATTGCATCAGATACATTTACATGGAAAAATGATTCACTATGGTACAAAGATCGCTTATAATTATGTAAGAACTCCCAACTCAAACAAAAGGTACTATTGGAATTGCACACCTCCTCGATAGGAGGGCACTCAGGATTTTTGAAAACCTACTATAGTGTCAAGAAGGAATTTTTTTGGGATGGCCTTAAAACTGATGTTCAAAGGTTTATATAAGAATGTTTGGTTTGCCAACAAAATAAGGTGGAAACAATTAAGCAGGGATAATATTAAGGATGGAAATTTATATTGAAATGTATAAACCTAGGCTAATCTTACTAGTCCTTAATATGCAAAATGTAAAATGTTTGGCGATACTTTTGTAAAAAATTTCAAATTTCTAAGGATTTTATATAGTTTCTATAAAAGTTTGGCGATTTTTAAGGTAAAATTATTTTATTCTATGAAATTTGGGCGAATGGTTTTTAGAAAAAATGGAAATTGGTGAATCTTTTTTGGGGGAAACCAGGGAAAATTAGCCCATTTGCAAAATTTAGCCCCTAAAATCATCTATGCAATTAAGACCCCATGTCTTTTACAACCATTATCCATCCCATGTTAGCATTGGGAGGATGTTTCCATGGATTTCATCACAGGGTTACCGAAGTCTGAAGGAAAGAGTGTCATCATGGTGATTTTTGTTAGACTGACCAAGTATGCACACTTTTTTGCACTCTCTCATCCCTTCAAAGCCAATACAGTTTCCATCGCATTCATAGAGAAAGTTCAAAAACTACATGGAATCCCAAAGATTATTGTAAGTGATTAAGATCCTATCTTCACTAGACATTTTTGGAGAGAATTATTTTCTTGTTTGGGTACTCAATTGGCTCATATCTCATCCTATCATCGTCAATCTGATGGACAAACTGAGATAGTGAAGAAAATTATGGAAGACCACCTTCATTGCTTTGTCTCTGATAAGCAAACACAATGGTTCAAATGGTTACCATTGGCAGAATGGTGGTATAACACTTCCTTTCATACTGCAACAAAAATGACACCATTTATGGCACTCTATGGATACCACCCTCCTTCCATCACTTCTTCTCTAAAATTAAAATCTAAGGTTCAAGAAGTGGAAGACCACATTGAGCATCAACAACAAGTTCTCCAAATCTTAAAGGACAACCTAACCATGGCACAGAATCGCATGAAACAACAAGCAGATCAACATCGTAGTGAAAGAAGTTTTGAAGTAGGGGATTGGGTGTTTTTAAGACTACAACCATACAAACAGATGTCCCTCAAGCAAGACAAGAAGGATAATAAATTATCACCAAATTACTATGCTCCTTATAAGGTGTTGCAAAATATTGGTACTATGGCATACAAATTTGAGTTGCCTGCATTCTCACGAGTACACCTAGTTTTCCACGTTTCATGCTTAAAGAAGGTTATAGGTGACAAGATCCCAGTTCAAACTATATTTTCGTAAATTGATGAGGAAGGAAAAATAATATTGGATCCTAAAGCCATCACTGACATAAGAATTTTCCAACTGAGGAATAGATCCATTTCAGAGTATCTCATTAAGAGGAGGAAACTTCCTGCTGAAGATTCCACTTGGGAAGATGAGTCTTTTATGCATAGGCATCCATAATCACTCAAGATTTGCGGACAACACTTTTCTGAAGGGGAGGGGAATTTTAAACCCTAAATAGTGGCACATTACCCCTTAATTGGGGAATATTACATTAGTAATGCTATTTTATTTATGTCGGCTTGGGTCCATTAGTTGTAATTGTACCTCCTAGTCTCCTATATATACCAAGGAGACATTTTCATTTGGAATCATCTTGTACTTGAAAATTTATGTGGTGTAAAATGAGGTTGCCCCCTCGAAGAGGCTTATTATCTAAAATTCTCTCATTTTCAAGGTGTTGAGTACTTATTCTGAGGTTTTTCTATGCTATATTGATATTTGGTTCTTAACAGGGCAATTTCTCTGACTGCTTCTCTTTTGCTGACTTTGACAAGGTTATCAAAATGTATGTGACCCATTCTTTTGTTCCATATCCAACTTTCATCTTCCTTTCCTAGACAACACTTTTCATTTCCAATTTCACTTAACACATATATGTTTCTTGAAGTTCTCGTTGCTGTAGAAATAAATTTTCCTCAATCTTCTTTTCTTATCTTGCACTTTTGTGAATCTAAAGTAACCTTATGACCTTGGTCACACATTTGAATCACACTTAGAATATTATGTTTCATATCTTCTACTAGTAGAACATTTTCTGCCTTTGTATTCTTGTTCCCAATTCTGACTATGCCTTTCCCAATGCTTTTAGCTAAATCATCATTTCCGAAGGAGACTGATCCATCTCTTTCCTTTCTTAATGTAAGAAACCTATTTCTGTCACATGTCATGTGTTTTGAATAGCCACTGTCAACATACCAACCACGTTTCTTCTTCTTATCTTGTAGAGAGAGTGTTCATTCTTCATTGTTGTATCGATTCTTCTTTCTTATCCATGTCCTTTTCTGAGGTTCCCATCTGTGATTGTTGTTGTTCTCTTGTGGTTTTGTAGGAGCGATTTTCATTATGCAATATTTGGCCATGTGTCCAAATTTGTTACAATTGTAGCATTCCACTTCAGTGCTCAATGATTCAAACCTATTGTAACTTTTTCTCTATGTTTCACTAGGCCTTCTTGGATAACCCTTTTTTGTATGACTTTCAAAGTTGTTTATGTTCCTATTGTTAGCTCTGCAATTCATAGATTTATGTCCAAAATTATTACATGCATAACATAAACCAAAAAACATAGTTTCATACGTGGGAGTTGAAGATATTCTGAAAGGAGGTTCTCTTATGAATCCTTCTTCTTCATGAGACCTATCTGTTTCTGTTGGTCATTGATTCTAAAATCTAAATCTTCTTGGTGGAGGAGTGTCCCTGCAATTTTCTCTCTAGACCTTCCTATCCCCTTTGATTGTTTCTGCATATATTTTTGGATATGTTTCTTGTTCTGTTGTTTTGGAGCTTGATCCCTTTTTTGTCTGATTGTATCCAAGTCCAGACTTGTCATGATTAGGCCTTTGACTGCTGATAATGGCATTCAAAACTTTTGAATTGTTCTACATATTTTTCTTTTGAAGATCCTTTCCTAATGTGACAATATTTGCTTCCAAATTTTCAATGATCTTGTCTCTTTCTTCTAGATGTTATTTGAGTGCTTCTTCAATTCTTTTATCTTCTTTAATTTGAACCTTCAAATTTTTGATAATTTGTTCTAATTCCCAAGTGTCTTCTTTCTTGTCTATTTCCACTTGTAGATTCTTTTTTTTCCTCTTTTATCTTCTGATAACTTCTATGGCACTCATCTATTCCTATTGGTAGTCAACTTCTGCCTCTTCAATTTCTTCTCCGGCTTCTTCATATTCTACTTCAGAGTCTTCTTTATTAGAGTCTTCTACTACCATGAATAGAACCCTTTCTGTCTCACTGTCACTGATTTCATCTTCATCTGATGATGAGATGTCTTATTTGGTGCATAAGATTTTATTGAAAAATTTCTTTGTGGTTTTTTTGCCTTTATATGTTTGTCTGCCTTTTGAGTCACCTTCATCATTTCTATTTTTCTTATGAGGACATTTGTTAGCAAAATGACCAATACCATCACAATTAAAACAAATTAAAGGAAGCTTACCTCTATACCTATCGTTGGTTCCCTTGTTCACTATTCTGACAAAGTTGGCCACTTCTTCATCATCTTCTGAGACGTCACTATTGTTGCTATGTTATTTTTCTTGTTTCTTTCCCTTTTTCTTTGATCTTTTGGATGCTTTGAAGGCTGCTTCTTTTATATATGGATTTTCCTATTCAGTTCTCACTTCATATGCTGTGAAGATTCCATGTAGTTCGTCCATGCTTATTGAGTTTAGATCTGCTCTTTCTTCTAGTGCTGATATCTTAGGGTCAAATCTCATAGGAAGAGATCTTAGTACCTTTTGAACAATTACAGATTCTTGAATTTCTTCTCCCAATCCTATGATTTCATTTACTATTTCATCGACTCGTAATAAGTAAGATGCAATATTCTCATATTAATTCATCTTTAGTTGTTTGAACTGACCTTTGTAAGTTTGAAGCTTTGCTGCTTTGACTTTTGAATCTCCTTCATAAATATTTCGAAGTTTGTCCCAAATCTCTTTAGTGGATTTACAATGTGCAACTTTGGTGAATACCATTTCACCAACACCATTCAGAAGTGTATTTGTGGCTTTGGAATTATTCTGATCGAGTTTCACTGCTTTGTCATTTGTTGGCGGAACTGCTGGTACTGTGTATCCATCTACAATTGATTGCCAAATTTCAAATCCTTGTTTCTATATATATGTCTTCATCCTTATGATCCAAAATGGATACTTCTATCCATCAAACAATGGTATTCCATTTTTATACATGTTGTTTCTCTCCATGATCTACCTTTCAGTGGTTAGACTGATTTCTGAAGGAACCGAATCTGATACCAATTGTTGGATTACTAAGAGGGGGGGTGAATCAGTAATAGAGAAATGTAATCCTTTTTAACCATATAATCCAAGTGTTATATCAATGTAGAATTATCATCCAATAACTACAGAGTAAATAAGAAATGAACAAACAAACAATCATACATATACACAGTACACCATTGTTTTACGAGGAAACCCAAAGAAAGAGAAAACCACGGAATGATTTTTCTTATATGTCTTGAAGAATTACATTCATTGGAAGCACCAACTTCCTTTGTTTTCTAGCTACAACTGGAAGGAGGCTCCAACCCCCTAGTTTCTTAGGCTGCAACCTGAGGGAAGCTCCAACTCCCCAATTCTCTGGATACAACTAGAAGGAGGCTACAACCGGAAGGTGGCTACAACCACATGTCCTTGCCCCGTCCAACCACCCTGACGTATAAGTAGAATGATAGAACCATCGTTACACTATCACTATGAGATATACCATTGTACAAATGTACCAACCTGTACCATTGACCTGCAACCAACTTGTACCAATAACCTAAACCATGCATCAACCATGCATCTACCTTTACCTCAACCTGTAATCAACCTGTACCATAAACAAGTGCATCAACCATGCACCAACCTCTACGAAACAACCTTTAATCAACCTATACCATAAACAAGTGCATCAACCATGCAACAACCTGTACCTCAACCTACAAACCTTCCTTAACTTTAACAACAAGAGACTAGAATTTTCATCAACCTTTACTTTAGTCTCACATGACTAGTTTTAGATTAGTCAAGAACACTAAATTGAAATAATCATAACTATGTACCTGTAACGAATAAATATTTGAAAATAGTACACAATGTTCTTCAATGTGTTTAATGTGATTCCTCCAGGTGTCACTACTTGGAACCTCTTAGAAAAGGAATTATAGAAAAAATGGTACACCTTGTTGAATTCTAGCTTATTCTAGAGAGCAACCTTGTAGAGCATTCCCCGCACGGAATATTTTTTGAATGGTGTTGGATCATATTGATTGTTGGGTCATATTGTCATTGATGCCAATGGTTGATTGATTTATGTCAAGTGATTGATTGATGTCAATGGATTGATTGCTTGATTGATTGATGATTGATGTACAATGTAGATGTATTGTCTTTGATGAGAATGATAGATGTCAAGTGGAAACCAATCAATGAAGATGGATCAATGAGTTGATGAAGATGGATTATTTGATGTATAGCTTGTTTTATTTAAATATTATTTCCTTGTCATGGTTGAAAATAAGTACAAATGGATGAACTCCAAAGTGGTCCCCTTATGGTGAAATCCCTCACGGGAAGATTCTTTGTGGTTGAGTTGTGGTTGAGAGAACCCATGATTGTATGAGAAATAATGAGATGAAGATCAATGATTTTGTTGGTGAAAATATCCTAGATGGATAGTTCTTGTCATACAAATTCCGTTGGTATGTGGAATGTCACATAACTCCTCATGGTTTGAGAGTTATGGCCCTACGAAGTTGAAGGACCCCCATGTGTTGGCTTGAAGCCCCAAATGGTCAAAGAAGTCAAAGTGCCCTAAAAGAAGAAATCATTATTTAAATGATAAAGTAAAGTGACAAAGTCAAGGTGGATTATTTAAATAACAAAGAGAAGTGAAAAAATCAAGAAGGAATATTTAAATGATAAAGTATTGGAGAACTTTCTATTTATGGAAAGTGGTTAACCCTAAAATAAGGAAAATAGATTAAGTGACCTAGAAATGGGTTAAGTGACCTAGAGGATGAAAGTATAAATAATATAGCAATGGTCTCTTGCAGATCATTCTTTGTGTGTGGATCAATGGAGAGCTTCTTGTGAGATTATCTTTTGGAGTGTTGATGGAGAGATTCTTGTGAGAGAATCTTTGGTGGGGATCTCTTGAGTATGATTGAAGATATATTCTGAGAAAGAGAGCATGAGGAGGATCTCATGGACGCATCAAATTTTCGGCAATATCATAGATCTTGACAACAAAAGTCTTGGAGCTTCAAAAACTCTAGTTTCTGAGGTGTACGTGGGCTGTAATGGGCCAGGGCACGTACATACGTGGCACGTACAGTGGATAAAATAATGGATATTTGTGTTTGAGCTGATGATTGTCTATTGAAGACTGAAGCAGGTTCCATATCTGCATTCTATGGGCTCAAATATGTCACTGAGACACTGGTACGGTTACATTATTGTCTTGATGGATTGTATTGCTTGTTGTGTTGTGAATTCTTAGGGAATTCTTGGTATGGCTGTTGTGATGTGGTTTATGATAGTTGATGGAGTGAGCAGTACTCTTGTGGTTCAGTTGTGATATGATTGCTATGGTATACTAGTTTCTTATACATTATTGAGTTGTCATTCATATTGATTGGTTGTGGAGCGTGAGTAAGCTATTAGAGAGCTTGGATGTGTTGTGACTGGCTGGTGGTCAGTTTGGATAGTGGAAGATAGAAGAGAATATGATTGTAGGTTGTAGAGGATCTGAGTATGTGATGAAAAGGATAAACCCTAATAACTCAGAATGTATACGCAGGTTGTTGTATATATTGGTCGTGTACATACGCATGTTGTAGTGAGCCAGGGTGTGTACACACGCGGGATGCACTACTGATAGGTCACATACCTATTACAGATTGATATATGTTGAGGATTGTGGCCTCATATCAGTTGGTGCTAAGGGTGTAAGATGAGTCTTGCATTATAGAGTTGGTGCTCTTGTAGAGTTGTACTCTATTCAGTTGTTGCTGAAAAACCCCAAGGATTGTAGTCCGTAATAAAAAGACAATTGTAAATACATCTTGTGTTGTTTTTTTTCCTTGTGGTAATGATTTATTGATGATCTATGTTGTTGATATATGCTGTTGATATATGTTCACATCTAACTAGTTATAAATGACTGTAATGAGTAATGAGTAAAAGTTGAATGTTAACTAATGACTTTTGTGTAAGAGGTAAGTTTGGGTAAAAAGAGCCCCACACTCANTCTTAGAAAGCATCATCAAAATAATTTATCCTCCCTTGAATTCCAGCCTCCTTTTCTTCACCTTCCCTCTGAAATTCGACTTAGATATCCTTTGGTTACCTCAGTCACCTATAGATATTCAATATTCTCAAGTGTGATTTAAAATGAGAGATCCTTGCCTCTTATTTATACTCTCCAAGTAGCTTCCTTAGAAGCATCTTCTAGGTCACTTTTCCCACTTTCCTTATTTTAGGGTTAACCCACTTCTAATTTCTCCATTAAATTTATTATTTAAATAATTTATTTTGTATTCAATTTGAATTATAGTACACTCATCACTTCAATTTATTCTTTACCTTCTAAAATATCTTAAACCACTTTGACTACTTTGACCTTTTGGGGCTTCTAGATGACATATGAGGGTCTTCCAACTTCGTAAGGCCATAACTCTCAAACCGTGAGTAGTAATGTGATGTTCCACATACCACCAGAAATGGAATGACATGTAATATCCATATAGAATAGTATTACCTACAAATATATAAAAAATAATACCATTATCCATCAAACAAACTTGGTTCCATTACCCAAACCTAGGTTCCCCAACTTCTCATGGCCATAAATATCTAACCGTGAGGAGTTATGTGACATTCCACATACCACCGAAAATGGAATGACATGTATTATCCATATATAATAGTATTTCCTTCAAATATATTAAAACACATACCATTATACATGAAACAACCTTGGGTCCATTACCCAAACCTTTGTGCTACCGAAATTCGCTACCAGACTTTCTTCAAGAGTTGACATCAATGACAACCAACCTTAATCAACAATATATTTGAACACATGCCTTGTTTTTTCTTCCTCGGGTGTTGGTATTTGTATGAAAATGACAAATTACTCTATTTCAATAGGTATTAGTTGAGAATTCTTTGTTGGTTCTATGGGCTTCTTCCCATTAGGGGATTTTTTAGGTATTTTAGTAGGAGTCCTCCTTGGAGGAATTTTACCTGAAGTGAATTGAAACATAGGAATAGAGTAAATGCCAACATTTATTTATTCATGGAAATATTAACCATTACAACGTTATACCAAATTCTAAAAGGAATAAAAAATCTGAGGTAAACTTAGCATACAAAATTGAGAACATGTTTGAGGAGAAATTTGAACCACACATTCATTTTCATAAGAACAATGATAATTTCTACCATATTAATTCACTATAATAGGGGTTCATTCAATAAAACTTTGAAAATGCAAAGTTTTTTGGCATACCTAGGATGAAGAAATGCAAATTCTATGCAAAGGAAACTATTGAAATAAATAAATATTCAAGCTCAACCAAAGATATCAATACTTTATGCACAAGATTGTTAGGCATATGATCGTGGAGCAATAAAAATAAAAATAAATAAAAATTAATGCAGAAATAAAACACATAAGAACACAATACAAGAGAGACATTGATATATGTTGTTCACTCGATATGAGCTACGTCTACGGAGAAACAACCAGTTCTTCCTTTTTTTTTGTCCAACAAAATGAAGGGATAACACCTACAACACATCCATTGCAACCTCCTTTTCACTCTTTCACAATATCATCTCGTAGTCATAATACAATCTATCACAACACATAGCTGCAATGCAATGGCCTATTTAAAAAATAGAGGGTTTCCTTCTAGGGAAAAAGGTACCAACATAACCTCTACCATCAAATATGTGACCTAATAATGAACATTTTATATTGACTACAAAATTACAATATAATATGTAGAATCCTATGGCATCAAAAATCCCTTATCTATTGACATGGATTAGATTACAACCTTAATTACTTAACTAGAATTAGAAAAACATGGGTCGAAAAACTATGTGCCAAAACCACCCAAAGAGGATGCAAAAAACCACCCCATTTTTTTTCTCAGGGGTTGTCTCCCCCCCGCATGACCCCCCAACTATGCTCAATGAAACATAAAACTATGTGGGAGTAATTGTTTAAAGAATCTAGTAACCCACATGGAGATTTGATAACCTGCATCATTGTTTGTTATACTTCCAAAGTCCTAGAAGGGAATCTAAGACAACAATTTTTATCACTATGACCTTTGACATGTTCTTCAATTGTTGAGCTTGCACCCAGGCCACATGTGTGGACCCCCAAGTTGTGAATGACATTTAATCCAAAATAAGTAGTAGTTTTCATATAGAAATATTATAGTGTGATTGTTGAGCTAATGAAGCTGAATCTTGAAAATCCAAGACATGGGTTTTGTGTAGAAGGGTCCAAATTGAGTACAGTATATGCTAATTTCCAAAATTCAAGATGGTTTGGGAGATAAGATGGATTTTCTAATCTGGTTTTGTCCATATTTTGTGTGTGTTCAGTTTCCCAAAAATGTAAAAAAATGTTTGAACAAATTATGAGTTTCGAGATTCATTTCATTAATTTCATGTATAAATAAATATCCATAGAGTAGAGGGAGAGCATTAGGCTAAACATGGAGATTATCAGAGTTTAGACACTCAAATTGACATTCTCTGTATTGAATTATATTGTTGAGATCATTTAATAGAATGTTGGTATTTTGAGATTGGTTTGTGATTCAATTTCTCTTCATCCTATAGTTAGTTAAGTAGCGGGGTGCCGATTGGGAGGGCCCACCAATATGGCCATTGCTTCTTTATGAAATTAGTGTAGGACTATAAGTGTGTTTGTAAGATTTCCTATATTTTCACTTAATTCTTCTCTTGTTTATTTTATGCAACTGATCTTGTAGATGTTTATTTTTAAATAGTTTGAAGTGTATTAGCTCATCAATAGACTTCATTCAAACTGGGATTGTGCCATCATCGCATCTCTACAACCATTTCAAAATTAAAATATACAAGAAATATAATTTTGTTTATATTTCTATATTTATAATTGTGTGTGTGTGTGTGTATTCTCATTTAGAATTGTAAATTGATTTATGCAAACAATATCTTTGTTTTTGTATCAATTGGGTTATAGCTTGAATAACTACATGGTAATCTTGTTGTATGAAAATTGCATTACTTTCTATTTCGTAACCTAAGATCACTTTGCTTGGCCTTGGAGTACAGATTTGTATCACTTAGAATTCCATACTTAGTCTTATAGTGTTTGAGATTGTCAAGATAAGTTTGGTGTGTAAACGTGTGTATGGATTGATCCTCATTCCTTTGGTTTACTGATTGAATTACTTAAATTGTTGGTAGCATATATCTCACTAGATATTAAATAATAAAATCAAGTTTGTTTCATTGTAATTAACATTGGGTAAAGCTCGGTGCAAGATTTACAACATGGGTCTGTAAAACTCTTTATTGTTAACTCAATGAGTCCTTTTACAATTGGTAAAGTGTGAATATATTAATTTCTCAAGAATCCTTTATATGCCCTGTTTTCTTTTGCAATTACAAGAATAGTGTCACTGGAAGGTGGGAATGAGATTTTCTCTTAGAATTCCTCACATGAATGCTTAGGAATTGTTTGAGTGAAATATTGTAGCATGTACTAGTGGATCACTTTCTTGTTTTTCTACCCAATGAACAATTTTCTTGTGATTTTCTAGGAGTGTAGTTTCATGTTCTTTTCCATACATTAGATAGTCATTCTTGTCCTAGTCCTTGCACATACAGTGTTGGAATCTCTAAGATTATGCCCCTAGATCGATGATTAATGATCAACAATTAAATTAATTAATTAGCTCAACAATAATCTCATTTATTCACATGGATAGATTGATACCATCGATGGGTTTGGATTGAAGACCTTGGACCATAATAAAATATCCTCTTTATGATACTACTTGACTTTTGATAGACAATACCACTCACCCATATGACAGTGGTACTTTTCAAGGATTAGCTTGTTCATCTAACAATTACAATCATTCTCTTGATATACACTGAGACGTACATTCACATTATATTTTCTCATGGCTATGATCTATTTTGACATGGATCCTGTTTTCCCTAGAGATGCTCTAGGTTGTCAATGGAACTATGTCAAGGCATCCCATAGGATAACACTCGAAACGAGCCTTAAATCCATGTTAATAATAGAAAACATTATGCAAAATTTTGGGTAATTTTATCTCTCTCTCTTATAAAAATCTCGACCCTCAAACAATACTAGAACTAATATCAAAACATTCAATGTCAAGAGGCATGTATCCATGAGTGCTTCAAATAGTTTTAGTTTAAGTTTGAGAAGGGGGTGGATTCATAATAAATACATAATAGACATGTGACACATGTTTAAGGTGAATCTCACAGCCTATGGAAAGAAAAACATGATTAGCAATTAAGAATTCAACAGTTCTAATAGTTGTACTAGATCATTAAACCATGCATCAAATAGTAAAAATTTTCATATATTTAAATACATGGAGGTACCCTCTACACATCATTAAATAAAATAAAAAATTACATCAAGTGGTCATACATTCATAGGAAATCACTTCAATATTTGATGACCTCCCGGCCTAATATTCCCACAGGTGCAAAATTTCAAATTTTAAATTCCACTCAGCTTTGTAATCGGCTGCTCCAAAAAATTATTTTCGGGCCCAATATCCACTATTAACAGAGTTTTTAAACCTCTATTCTCGCACCAATCTGATATGGTTTTAAACCCTCAACATTACATACTTGGGGATTTGTTACTAAGAATAGATCGAAGGAACTTATCTTTGACACCTCTGGAATTGATGATCTTTTTATTTCTCAAGCCAACATTATTTTTATATGGTGATGATTTCTTCCTTTTGCACACAACCAACTATTCCTATATCTACCCTTTAAGTCTTAGAATTCATCCTAGTGCTCTCATTCTCATGATCAATAGCTATGACCATGAGAATATCACCTTAATCACCTTCACCTTAAGCTACTCCATGTGACCTTATGGTGTGGCTCGATACTAATCTCTATCAGAGATTAATCCTCCGTAACTATCAGACTCTTGTCCTTTTTAGAGTGTCTCAATACATGCATCTTACAACACTCTGAATTCATAATTTTGAATGCCTACATGTTCTCTTTCAGACTCTGAACACATGCGCAATCTCCACTGTCGATCTAAATCTTTGAGTGATCATAGTTGTTGTTCGGGATTCTCCTATCATAGTTATTTTCTCGCTATGCACTCCTTCGGATGTCGACCATTGTTACATCCTCCACCATTGATCGTGAATATCTACGATCCACATCTCTTTAGATTTCTCTTATGTTGTGTCAGGTCTTCATCGGTCAACTTACACATGGCAGCCACATGTCAAATTCTCACTCGTGGATCCAACTTCCACGTGTCCACTTTTCATTCACCAATGCCATCTATCCTAGTCTCTGTCAGTTGCCACATGTTTCTTCCATGTTCGTTGATATATTCACTCTGAATAGATCTTGGTCATTCATTGATGTTCTTCCATTGGATTTCCTCCAACTTATGGAATCTATAGACTCTGATAGCTCCACTTAGACGACTAATAAAAATTTTCCATGAATTTGGTTCTGATCCGTCGATGTGAGCTATTCTGAAAAAATCTTCCACATTGTTGGACTATCTCTTTCATAGTATTCCTCCAGCTGTATACTCCAATAACCCCATTCTAACAACAAATAAGTTGTTACCATGTGTTGTTCGGTTGCAGCATCGATCTACCTGAATCTGACTTGATCTGTGTCATTGATAGGACTATCCTCGTTGGAGTGTTCTTCCAACTTGACTCTCAATACATTGTTCCGAAGGCTTTTCATCATTGCCTTGGACCCCGAAATCAGAGCTTCTTCTTCACCGTTGATTTGGAAAAACCTATGCTCCATATCTAATCGTATTCATCCAACTCTTTAAACACACAAACAAAGTATTTTTCTGATGAATCAACGATCACGATTGATTCTTGCAATGATATATCAATTCTTGTTTCTCTCCACCTATAAAATATTTGAACTCTATTCTTCGAAGTGATTCGAACCTCAATCAACCTACGCAAAAACAAAAACTTAACTTTTTTTCTCTCACGATCTCACTATGATCCAGCTATGAATTCGACTGACCATTCTTTCCTTGGAGGCATTGATCTCTCCAATGATCGATGATCAATTTCGATAATTTTTATTATACAAGGGTTTTAACACAACCTAAATATTGAAACCTACAATGCCACTCTGAAGAGTCATATTTGGACTTCAATTACTCGACACATACATATAATGAAAGAGACATTCAATCCACAATAACACGTAGATCCCATTAATGAAAACATCTATTAATTAATTATTGTACACAAATTTACACAAGACTTTTAGTCTTCTGGCCTAATTTTTATTTAATTGTCCTCTTCCTTGCCTTATATTGGCCTCTAACACACACCTCTAACTCTCTTCTCTCTATCTAACTCATACCACTCTTCTACCCATAGGCTTAGAACTCATACTAAAGAACTCTGATACATGAATTAGGTTCAAATCCTAAAATCTCTTACAATAATATCTAGGATCCAAAAAATCTTCCTGAGATCTCTAACTTACCTCTAGGATCTCTCTAAATATCACAACTTCTCAAGATATCTTTGACATATACTACGATACATTACAATCCAATATTAAAAAATTTCTAGAATTCCAATAAAACTTAGGAATTTACAAGCAATTAAATTCAATTACAAAGACCCCCTAGGTCTAGTCAACTAGGTTGTTTTGGAGGGAAATGCTCCTGCATCAGACTCCCAGGATTAAAATGTTTCATTATATCCTTATCATGAGTCTTCAATTGTTGAATTCTTCCTAGATCCCAAAACGTATTCTACTATCCACTTCCTTTGTTGCTTTGTTGATGCCTTATTGTTGTCTGCAACCTTCTAGGATCCCATACTTTACTTTGTTGTTGTGCAACATATCTACTTTCTTTAGTAAGTTTTACTGGAATTATTTTCTTATTTTTCTTCTGGTGTTTCCACTTTTAAACCTTCATCAAATGTTTCCATAACACCTCAATGTCTAGTCTTGTCCTCTGTTGGTACACACCACTGCTGAAAATTTCCACAGAGAATTTGTATGGTCATTGCCATCTCTTGGTGTCCACATCTTTTTCTGTCCTCAGCTTCTTGAGAACACTTCTCACTAAATAAAAACATTATGCAAACAATATTTCATATCCTTAAGTTTCATGTTCAATCTACACGATTGTTCAATCAAATTATGTTCTTGGAATTTATTAAAATGACATATTTGTTGTAAAACATTTATATTGTTTTCCATGTTCATGCACCAATGATATTCAACACCATCCTCATCCACTTCTATTTATCCTTCAAAAATATCCATACTTGCATCACTGTATCCTTGCATAGCCCTTTCCAAGATTTTGTGTACTTCATCCTCTGAAGTACCTCCAAGACAACTATTTGTCCTCTTTGTATCTTCACCATCTACATTTTTTGGACATGCATAACTTCATCTTTCACATATTTCAAGAGACAATGGTATTCCTTCCTCTGACATGAATTATGTCTTCCTCCTATGCCTTTATGAGGCAATTCTTCCTTTATGACAAATACAAGTGGTTTCCTATCTCCATGACCTACATAACATGTACAACCTGCAATCACACAAAATCCATTAGTTTAAAAAAAATGAGACTTATGAGTCTCTTTAGATGCCTCTAACATCATCTCCTTATGTTGGAATTAAATTTTCAAGTTCTTCATGAGGTCTGTACTCTAAACCTCATCCTCCTCTCCAAACATCACTCCCTTCTCTGGTCCAACAAAATGAACTACTGGTCCTGCTCCCAAGGACTCTCTATACTCAACTTCTTTGAGTTCTTCTTTGATCTGAGATTTCAGTCTGTGCCTCTACTTCCTTGCAATAAATTTTCTAATAGGCTATTTATCCTTCCTCTTCAGTCTCCAACCATATCTCTAGTCTTCATTTATTTCCTATAGTATCCCCATAATTATACCAAGTCTCTCCTTTAACTCAATAAATTCTCTATCAATATCCTCTTGACTTATCTTTCCACCAACTACTTTGGCACCCTCTTTATTATTGTGGATTCTTTATAAACCTATAATATGACCATCAATATTCATCTCCATTCCTCCTTCTTTGTGAACTTCTCCTATGCCACGTTGAGCTACATCAAGCCTCTCTATAGAAACTCTCCTCTAACTGCCACTCAATATTTCTCCAAGCTTCCTGTTGATCTATGGCCTTTTGGTATCCACTAGTTCTATCTCCTAGAACCCTATGAGAATCTCTCTTCTCCTCTCTGGATTTACACTTGCTCACACTCTCTGAAAACTTCTATTGTTCTCCTCACTTTCAATATTCTATTGAAAGTTTTACAACATCCCTTGTTGTAATTTTCATCCACAAGCTTCTCTTTATTCTCTAATATCTCCACATGCTCTCTATCACAGATCCTCTACCTGTAATGTTGCTATCAATATTTCTCTGCTACCTGCAATCACAATTATTCATAACCAGAGTTAATCATAAATACACGACCAATACCTTCAATATCTGTGCTAAGATATTTCCCTCCAATATATCCTCCCTATTGCAACGCCTCTACAGTAATCAATTAAGGAATTATATATCCAATCTAGTTTTCTTCCTGTCTGCACAATTTTGCAATCTACAATTTCCTCTTTTGAAATTTTGAGTCCTCTGTTGTTATATATCCAATGTCAAAATTGCATATTGCTCCATCCAATTTCAAAGAAAAACTACGCTATGATACCAAAAATTATGACTTATCGACCTATTATTCCCATAGGTGCATAATTTTATAGTTTAAATTCTTCTCAACTCTATAATCGCTCCAAATACATTTCTCAAGCCTAGTGTCCACTGTTAACATAGTTCTGCAACCTCTATTCTCACACTAGTCTTCTATGGTGTTAAACCATCAACGTTACAGGCTCGGGGATATGTTCCTATGAACTTATCAATGGCGCTTATATTTGACACTTATTTAATCAATGATATTCTTCTTCCTCAAGCCAATCTTCTTTTTTTTTGGTGTTGAGTTATTCCTGTTAAACATGACCAACTAGTCCTATCTTTGTGCTTTAAGTCTTAGTGTTCATCCCAATGCTCTTGTTCTATTACTAGTATCTATAACCACAAGCGTATCACCTTGAGCCTCTTACCCTTAATCTTACTCCATGTGACCTTATGCTATGACTGAGTGCTAATCTCTGTCGGGGCTTAATCCTCTGTAACTATTGGACTCTTGTCCTTTTCCAGAGTGTCTTGATACCTGCAACTTACAAAACTCCAAATGCACAATTCTGAATGCTTGCATGTTTTCTTTCATAATCTGAATGCCTGCACAATATCCACCATTGATCTAAATTTCCAACTTATCATAGTTGTTGTTTAGGATTCTCCTATCGTAGTCATTTCTCGCTATGCACTCCTTTAGATGTTGACTATTGGAACATCCTTCATCATTGATCATGAAGATATATGGTCCACATCTCTTTAGATTTCGCTTCTACAACACCAAGTATTTGTCAGTCAACTTACACATGCCTTCCACGTGTCAAATTATCACTCATGGATCCAACTTCCACGCGTCCACTTTTCATTCACTAATGCCATCTATCATAGTCTTTGTCATCTTCCACGTATTTCTTCCACCTTTTTTGAACTATTCACTATGAATATATCTCAACCATTCATCGGTGTTATTCCATCAGAGTTCCTCTATCTTTTGGACTCTACAGACTCTGATATCTTCACTCCAACAACCAATAAAATGTTTCCACACATCTACTTCTAATCCGTCGATCTGAGTTATACCGAAATAATCCTCAACATTGTCAAACTATCTCTTTCAGAGTATTCCTCTAGTTGTATACTCTGATATCCCCATTCTGACGAGAAATAAGATATTACCATGTGTCATTTAGCTACATCATTGATCTACTTGACTATGACTTTCTCTATGTCGTTGATTAGACTATCCTCATCAGAGTGTTCTTCCAACTTGACTCTGAATACAGTATTTCAAATTTTTTTCACTATCACCTCAGACCCTAAACTAAGTGTTGCTTCTTCATCATCGATCTGAACGAACTTATGATCCAAATCTAATCACAACCATCTAACTCTTTAAACACACAAATAAAGTCCTTTTCTAATGAATCAATGATCATGATTGATTCTTTCCTTGATCTGACAGTTCATGTTTCTCTACGCCTGCAAAATATTTGAACTCTGATCTCCAAATGGATTCGACCCTCGATCAACCTGTGCACAAAATAAACTTAATGTTTGTACTCCCATGATCTTAGTATGATCTAGATATGAATTCGACTGACCATTCTTTCCTTGGAGGCATCAATCTCGTTGATGATTGATGATCATTTTTTATCATTTTTCTTATGCAAGGGTTTTAACACAACCTAACTCTTAAAACTTGCAATTCCACTCTAAAGAGTCGTATCTATACTTCAAGAGATTGACACAAACATATAATTAAAGATACACTCAATCCACACTAACATAGAGAGCCCATAAACACAACATTCTATTAATGAATTATTGTACACAAAATTACACAATACTTTATGTCTTCTGGCCAGATTTTCATTTAATTGGCCTCTTCCTAGACTTAGGTAACTCTTTTCCTATTACACACATCTCTAACTCTCTTATCTCTATCTAAATCAGACCACTCTTTTGCCTGTAGGCTTAAAACATTCACACTAAAGAACTATGATACCTGAATTAGGTTCAAATCCTAAAATCCCTCACAATAATATCTAGGATCCACAAAATCTTCCTAAGATCTCTAACTTACCCCTAGTATCTCTCTAAATATCACAACCTCTCGATATCTCTTTGATGGATCTGACTACATTACATTACAATCCAATAATACAAACTTTCTAGAATTCCAACAAAACTTAGGAATTTACAAACAATTAAATTCAATTACAAAGACCCCTAAGTCTATTCAACTAGGTTGTTTTGGAGGAAAAATGATCATGCATCAGAATCCCAAGGTTAAAATGTTTCATGATCTCTTGAGAATGAGTCTTCAATTGTTTAAGTCCTCCTACATCCCAAACCTTATGCTATTGTCCACTTGCTTTGTTGCCTTGTTGCTTCCTTATTGTTGGTTGCAACCTTCAAGGATCCCATACTTCGCTCTGTTGTTGTGCAACACCTCTACTTGTTTTAGTAAGATGTACTGGAATGTTGTTCTTGTTTTTCTTCTTGTATCTCCACTTGGAAACATTCATCAAATTCTTCCATAACTCCTCAATGTCCAGTCTTGTCCTCTGTTGTTACACACCACTGCTGCAATTTGTCTGCTAAAATTTCCACAGAAAATTTGCATGGTCGTTGTCGTCTCTTGGTATCCACATATTTTTCTTTCCTAGGATTCTTGAGAACACTACTTACTAAATAAGAAACTTATTCAAAAAATATTTCATTTTCTTAAGTTGCATGCTCAATCTACACGATTGTTTAATCAAATTTTGTTCTTGGAATTTATTAAAATGATAGATTTATTGTAAACATTTTATACCTTTTTCCATGGTCATGCAGCAATGATATTCAACACCATCCTCATCCACTGTCATTTCTCCTTTGAAAATATCCATACTTGCATCATTGTATCCTTGCATATCCATTTCCAATATTATGTGTACTTCATCCTCTGAAGTATCTCCAAGCCAACTATTCATCCTCTTTTCATATTCATCATCTGCATATTTTGGACATGCATAATTTCCTCTGTCAAAGATTTCAAGAGACAATGTTGTCCCTTCCTTTGACATGAATTTTTTTTGAGTCTGTCTTCCTCTTATGCCTTTATGAGGCAATTATTCCTTTAGGACAACTACTAGTGGCTTCCTATCTCCATGACCTGCATAGCATGTACAACCTACAATCACACAAAATCCATTAGTTTTAAAAATATGATACTTTTGAGTCTCTTTAGATGCCTCTAACATCCTCTCATTCTGGAATGAACTTTCCAATTTCTTCATGAGGTTAATAATTTGAACCTCACCCTCCTCTCTAAACATCACCCCCTTCTCTAGTCCACAAAAGTGAACTATTGGTCATCCTCCCAAGGACTCTCTTTACTTAGCTTCTTTGAGTTCTTCTTCTCTGATATGTTCTTTCAGTCTATGCCTCTACTCCCTTGAAATAAATTTTCTAATAGGCCATTTTATCCTTCCTCTTCAATCTCCAACCATATCTCTAGTCTTCATTTCTTTCTTGTAGTAGCTCCATAATTATATTGAGTCTCTCCTTTAAATTGGTAAATTCTTTGTCAAGCTCCTCTTGACTCATATTTATGTCAACTGCTATGGCATCCTCTTTCTTGTTGTGGGTTATTTTTAAACCTCTGATATGACCATCATTTGTCATCTTCATTCCTCCTTCGTTGTGGACTTCAAGCCTCTCTAAAGAAAGTCTCATCTACCTGCCACTCGTTACCTCTACAATATTCCTCCTGAGCTATGGCCTTTTGGTATCCATTGGTTCTATCTCTTGGAACCCTCTGAGCATCTCTCTTCTCTTCTTTGGTTATGCACTTGCTCACACTCTTTGAAAATTTCTATTGTTCTCCTCACTTTCAATATTCTGCTGAAAGTGTTACAACATCCCTTGTTGTAACGTTCTGCCACAAGCTTCTCTTTATCCTCTCAGAGCTTTGCATGCTCTCTATCACGGATCCTTTGGCTGTTATGTTTCTATCAATATTTCTCTTCTACCTGCAATCACAATTATTCATAACTAGAGTTAATCATAAAATAAATCACCAATACTTTGAATATCCATGCTAATATCTTTCTCTCCAACATCTTCTCCCTATCACAATGCCTCTATAGTAATCCATTAAGGAATTATATATCCAATTCCTTTTTTTTCCTGTCTACACAATTATGCAATATATAAGTTCCTCTGTTGAAATTTCGAGTCCTTTGTTGTTATATATGTAATGTCAAAATTACATATTTCTCCATCCAATTTCATAGAAAAAGTACGTGTGATACCAAAAATGATGACCTCCCACCCTAACATTCCCAGAGGTGTAGAATTTTAAAGTTTGAATTTTTCTTAGCTCTGTAATCAACTGCTCCAAAAACTTATTCTCAGGCCCATTATCCACTGTTAACAAAGTTCTGCAACCTTTTTTCTCGCACCAGTATTCTATGGTATTAAACCCTCAATGTTACAAACTCGGGGATATGTTCCTATGAACAGATCAGAGGCACTTATCTTTGACACCTATTGAATTAGCAATCTTCTTCTTCCTCAAGTCAATGTTCTTTTTCTTTGGCACTGATTTCTTCCTTTTGCACATGACGAACTGGTCCTATCTTTGTGCTTTAAGTCTTAACATTCGTCCCAATGCTCTCGTTCTCGTTACTAGTAGCTATGACCATGAGTGTATCGCCTTAATCCCCTTAACCTTAATCTTACTCCATGTGAACTTATGCCAGTGCTAATATTTGTCGGGGCTTAATCCTCCATAACTATCATACTCTTGTCCTTTTTCAGATTGTCTTGATACCCACAACTTACAACACTCTGAATAAAAAATTATGAATGCCTACACATTCTCTTCAGACTTTGAATTCCTACGCAATCTCCACTATTGATATAAACCTCTAACTAATCATAGCCATTTTTCGGGCTTCTCCTGTCGTAGTCCTTTCTCTCTATGCACTCCTTTGGACGTCAACTACCAGTTCATCCTCCATAGTCGATCGTGAAGATATATGGTCCAAATATATTTAGATTTCACTTCTGTTGCACGAGGTATTTGTCAGTCAACTGACATGTTCCTACCACATGTTGAATTATCACTCATGGATCCAACTGCCACATGTCCACTTTTCATTCACCAATTCCATCTATCTTGGTCTCTGTTTTTTTCCACGTGTTTATTCCATGTCCCTTGATCTATTCATTCTGAATAGATCTTGGTCATTCATTGGTGTTCCTCCATCTTGTGGACTCTACAGACGCATATAGCTCCACTCTGAAAACCAATAAAATGTTTCCACGTGTCTGTTTCTGATCCGTCGATCTAAACTATTCTAAAACAATTATCGTCATTGTCGAGCTATCTCTTTCAGAGTATTCCTCCAGTTGTATACTCCAATATCTCAATTCCAACGCCAAATAAGTTGTTACCACATGTCGTTTGATTGCAACGTCGATCTACCTGACTCTGACTTTATCTACGTCATTTATCGGATTTTCCTCGTCGGAGTGTTCTTCCAACTTGACTATGAATAAACCATTCCAAAGGCTTTTCACCGTCACCTTGGACCCTCAACTCAAAGCTACTTCTTCACCATCGATCTAGATGAACCTATTCTCTAGACTTGATTGTAGTCATCCAACTCTTTAAATGCACACATAAATTCTTTGTTCAATGAATCAATGATCATGATTGATTCTTTCCTTGATCTGATGGTTCATGTTTCTCTACACTTGAAAAATATTTGAACTTTGTTCTCTGAAGGGATTCTACCCTCGATCAACCTACACACAAACAAAAACTTATCTTATGTTCTCCCACAATCTCACTATGATCTAGCTATGAATGCAACTGACCATTCTTTCCTTGGAGGTGTTGGTCCTAAGGTTTTAACCTAACTACTAAGGGAATATCTAGGCCACCTGAATTGTTGGAATGATTGATTTTAATAAGTTTAGTTTAATTTTTTTGATGGTCGGATGATAGATGAGGTTCAGGGATAGGGGTCTAGTTGGACTCTTTCACAATATTCACCACAATGTTTCCCTTATACAGCGGCATGCATTCTAGTGTAAAAAATATAAGATATAAAAGTAAAACATAAACACTAACAAGCATATAATTTGTCACTTGCAACTAGAAATTTTATATCTAACACATTGCATTAAACCTAAAAAAGTTCTTGGAATACACTTCTCAATAGGTTGTAAGCAAGAAAGAGAATATTTTCTTTGCAAAACATTCAACATGCATCCAAATAAGAAGAAAAGATAAGCAAGATTGAGAAAAAGACAGTTTGTTCGCCACAAATTATATTCACTAAGTAGAAAGCTTTGAAGATCTTTACACTTCATAAGCCCAGTCTATATCCTGATAACTTGATACCTAAAAATATGAACCCCTTTACATTCTCCTATTCTACTATTTATTGATCAAAGGGATTCAAATAGCTATCTCAGATATAATCTATAGAGTTAAGCTTTGCATTACATTCAGACTTGTAGATCTTATACTTCACCATTCAGTTATGATTACAATTCATGAACACTTTTTTACATTGAGTGAAGTAGAGTTTAAGTGCTATTTTGTAGGGATACCTCCTGTTATCACTCCAAGAAACCCTTTGTGGTTGCAGACCAAAGGTGCTTGGTAACTTAAGAAATGAATGTTTTTGTATTTTGTAAAGGTGGATCAATGGGATAACTCAATTCAACTTATGGCATTCAGACATCAAAATGATAAACAAATAGACAGTGCTCTCCAAGATTGGTTAAACAGTAAAATAGCTTTCAGTGGATGGAGAAAAGATTGTTCATAAACCAGTGCAAAGCAGGGTCTAATAAACAACTAAAGGAGCTGATTATAATGTCATGAACCAAACAATAGGATAACAGCTATTCAAGGTTTGACAACAATATAACAGTGAAGAAGAAATATGAAAAACTGCCACCAAAATGGAAAGAAACCTGTGATCTGTATTAGCAAATGAAAAGTCTGAGTACAAAGAGCATTACTGTATCCAGAATCGAACCCCTTCTCAAACTGAGTTCCTGGGCTTTATAGCCTTTACAAACAGTTTTCAGATCCTCAAAACATGGATCTTCTATGCTAAAAATAGTAATGAAAATTTTGTTGCAAAAGAAGTGGGATGCTTCCTCAAAATGAGGTCAATCCCAGATTTGTCTCTATTGATTGTTGGTGAAGTGTAGAACAGCCTCCCAAGGCTAAATGATCATTCTCAAATGGAAACCAAGTCGATTTTGCTGATGTGGCAAGGTATCCTGCTTTTCTACCTTTGTTAAAGACATCAAAAACCTTTGAAACACCTCCTTTCTCCACCATTTGTCAAAACTAACTGTTGTGCTAGACTTGATAATTCACCACATGTCTATTCCAAGAGGTTTCATCTCATTATGCTTCAAAAATTCCTGATCT
>ML780174.1:263934-290813 GCA_009831015.1 Picea engelmannii | reverse complement strand
CATCTTGGACTTGAACATTTAAGTGGGGTAAAAGGAGGTTGCCCCCTCGAAGAGGCTTATTATCTGAAATTATCTCTGTTTCAAGGCATTGAGTACTTTTCCTGAGGTTTTTCCATGCTATATTGATGTTTGGTTCTTAACATCTACAGGATGAATAGAGCTCATCAAGTTGAAAACAAGAAGTTGAAGGAGGAAGCGCAACGGTTGAAGGAACAAATTACAAAACAGAAATTGGACATGTTGGCATGAGTGGCCACTAGGAGAAGAATATGAAGCATCATATTTGCATCAACATAAAAAAAAAATCCATGATGTATTATACATGCATGCTTATAACCCCCAAGAGTGATTTTGTCTTATGTTGCTTTTATTATGCTCATATGCTATTGTTGCAAGTCATTTTCATGATTTAGAGGATATAACAGGAATCAAAAAAGGTTTTAGGCTTCTTGCTAGTTTTTGGCAGCAGTTGATATATTTTGAAATCAGAATGACACCTACAGGAAAGTTCGCAGCGCCTCTTGCTGAGGGCACTGTGAACTTATAAAACTAGAACAGTTTATAGCACACTTGCTGTGAACTTGACAATTATTTGGAATTCGAGCTTAAGGAAAGCTTCCACCTATCAGAAGAGGTTCGATAACTTCTCAAATATTAGTTGGACATTAAGGAAAACATGTTCCTAATATATAGCTTCAATTAATCTCCATGCAGCAAAGTTGGATGCAATTATATTTAATACTGCCAACAGTTTCCTGAAAGTTAGCATTTTGTTGGATTTTAGTTGTTTTGTCTACTGCCATGCCTCTCCCAGATACATGATCCTATGTTAGATCTAGGTGGAAAGTTCTAGAGGGTTTTTTAATGCTTTTTTCTATTTAATGTGTATTGTAACTCTAGAAGGGGATCAAATGGTCATAGATTGAGACTCATATCTTTACTCTCAGCTGTAAAAATGTTTCTAGGTTGTATGTAATCAGACTTAAGAATATTGAATAATTAATGATCAATTTCTTCTCCTACTATCATATATGTGTTTCAATCTTAATTTGATGCTATATATTGATGAAGGATTCATCTTAGTACTTGTTCCTTAATGAAGTGAATGATTTACTATTTATTTATTGGTGCAAGTGTTATCAAAGTACTCTCTTATTGATTAGGAGGTTCATACTTGATGGGTTTTCTACTGTATGTGTCTCAGACTTACCTGATGTAACTTGATGCATATATTTTACATTTTCTGCTAAGTCTTCCATATTTCCATTGATATTCTAAATGTTGGTGTGAGACTATTCAAGCCTTACTTGCTAGTGTATATTGTGTGGAAGTTTTGTGTTGTTTTTTTTAAACTAAGCTTCTCACCCAGTCGCTACACATTGAACTAAACTCGTATATTTTACAAACCTACAAGATTTGTGATGAGTATTAGGTTCACACCTGTAGCAGTCTAGGTGAGACTTCTAGTACCAATAGACCTCTCAAAAGGAGAGAGGTTTGTAGAGGCAAAATGTTTGGACTTGGAAGAGATAAATTAGTTATATAGGACTACCGCGCGAGAAGAATATTATGTCAACCCAACTGTAGATGGGGTACTCAGCTGGAGAAGAATTATATTGTGTGCCTCAGATTCAGATACAGTACTAGAAAACTAGCAGCCGAGACTACATGAAGTCTCCACAATGATATGCACAAGAATATAATGCATAGTAAGGTGGGTCAGTATAGAGGTGAGGGAACCTCCCACTTTTCATGGTTTGAACGAACTAGAAGAATTCTTGAAAAAATATGAGGAAGAAGTTTTGGAAAATTAGAGGTTGTTAGCTCTGGATATTGCACTAAAGGAAACACCCTCTATATGGTGGGGTGTGCACAAGAAAATGATTCAAGACTGGTATCAGTGTAAATGGTTACTACGCATTAGATTTGGCGCAAAATGGGGGAACAATACATTGCAGAAATATGATGGGAAAGGAAGGCCAGCTGAGCACATAGAAAAATTCATAACACAATGGAGGTTGACACCACTAGAATAATGGCCTCATTACTTTATTCATTCATTGGAAAACATACCAGAGAATTGGTACATATAAGAAGAACTACACAAAGGCACTACAAAATGGACAATATTACAACAAAAGTTTGTGGTAACTTTCTCATTTGAGCATGAGAACCCCAATATCAATTCAACCCTAAAGATGATACATGGAATGATATTTTTTTAGGAACCTGAGGTGGAAATTATAACATAATATCAACAAAAAAATAGACAGACAATCAAAGACTTACTCTCATGTTATCATGTTGTAGAGGAAGCACCAAAAGAAGATGATCCGCACAACATTCAAATAATATAGATTGAAGGTGAGATAGAGGTGGAAGGTCCATCTCTAGAGTTAGAGGTGTTTTTTTCACCAATTAAAGTCAATAAAGTCAACATTGGGATAGAAGAAAACCCTAAAATGGAAAGCAATAGAGACTATTGGGATGAACATACACTAGAAAGGATAACAAAATTACTACACGAATACAATGAATTGTTTCCAACAACCTTTACAGAGATGAAAGGAATATAAGGTG
The DNA here is from genome assembly GCA_009831015.1 of Picea engelmannii. Classification (NCBI taxonomy): domain Eukaryota; kingdom Viridiplantae; phylum Streptophyta; class Pinopsida; order Pinales; family Pinaceae; genus Picea; species Picea engelmannii. The sequence goes on along the minus strand of ML780174.1, from coordinate 288,233 downwards.
ATCTAGGTGAGATGAAGATACCCTTAAAACTAGATGCTAGAACTGTTAGACAGAGACCTTACAGGCTAAATCCAATGTATAAGAAAAAGGTTAAAGTAGAACTTGACCGAATGCTAGAAGTTGGTATCATAGAGCCAGTGGAAGAATCTGAATGGATCAGTCCCATGGTGGTATAGGAAAAGAAACAAGGGAGAATAAGAATTTGTGTAGATCTAAGGAAATTGAATTATTCTTGCTTACATGATCCTTTCCCTACCTCGTTTACAGATGAGGTCTTGGAGAATGTGGGAGGCCAGTAAGCATATTCATTCACAAATGGATTCTCAAGTTATCATCAGATTAAAATAGCTCCAGAGGATAGGCATAAGACTACATTTGCTACATAATGGGGATCCTATCATTATACAGTTTTTCCCTTTGGATTGAAGAATGCACCATCTATCTTTTCAAGGATGGTCATAGCTTCTTTTAATCATTTCATACATAAGTTTTTAGAATTATATTTGGATGACTGAATTGTTTTTAGTCTATTGAAATATCATGTAGAAGTATTAAGACTCATGTTGGAAATGTGTAGAAAATGTCATATCTCATTAAACATCAAGAAATATATCTTCAGCACACCTTTTTGGATACTGTTAGGACATTTGGTATGTAGACAAGGGTTACTGGTTGACCCTGTTAAGATTGTTGTAATTGTGAACTTACCACCACCAAAGTCAGTGCACCATTTAACACCCACTCTTGGACATACACGGTACTATAGGAAGTTTATCAAGGGGTATGCATATATTACCACGCCGATGGAAAAACTATTGAATAAGGACACTGAATTTCAGTGGAATGAGGATTGTCAGCATGGATTCGATACGTTGAAGGAGAAGATGGTGACACTACCTACTTTAGTGTTTACATACTGGGAAAAGATATTTCATGTGCATGTAGATGCATCAACAATAACACTTGAAGCAATTTTGGTGTAGCCAGGATTAGGTGACTTAGATCATCCTATAGCCTTTGTAAGCAAGAAGCTATCAAAATCATAGAAAAAATACAACACAATAGAAAGAGAAGGTCTAGCCATGGTGTATGGACTGTATAAATTTAGAAACTAATTATTGGGAAAGAACTTTAAAATGTTCACAGATCATTCTTCCCTCAATATCTAATCAACAAGTCAGTGTTGGGGGGCAGGATATGTAGATGGCTATTGTTGTTTCAGGAATTTTATTTTGAAGTAATAGTTAAACCAGAGAAACTAAATGTAGGACCAGATCACTTATCAAGGATAACCAATGTAGAGGAACCTACTAACTTAGAAGTCAACTTCCCTGATACGCAATTATTTTTAGCACAGAGAGTTGATGAGTATTGGTATCATTGAATTCTTGAGCACATGAGTTGTGCCAAAGGAGTTTAGTACCATGTAGACGACAAATATGGTAGTTAGAGCTGCGGACTATCAATTAATTGCAGGTCATTTATACAAACTGGGAGAAGACATCATTTTGATAAGGTGTGTGATGGAGCATGAACGACCTATTGTTCTAGCAGAGGCTCATGAACGTATAGCTGGAGGAAACTATGTAGGAAAGGACACCACGTAGAAGGTATTGCGTGTAGGTTTATGGTGGCCAACAATTCACAAGGATGCAAAAGAATATTGTCATAACTGTGATGTCTGTTAGAGAGTTGGAAAACCCAACATGAGGGATGAGATGCCCTTAAGACCCCAAGTAACTCTTCAGGTATTTTACAAGTGGGAAATATATTGTGTTAGACCTATTAATCCACCAACAAGAAGGTCAAGAGAAAGATACATTATTACTATGACATAATATTTAAACAGATGGGAAGAAGCAACACCAGTCAAGGATTGCAGTGTAGAGACAACAACACACTTCTTATCTGAGCAGGTGATTACAAGATTCAGATGTCCCAATATTTTAATGAATGATCAAGGAACCCATTTTATTAATAGTACCATCCAGGCTATGATTGAGTAATTTGAAGTCTATCACCATAAAATTACACCATATCATCCTCAGGAAAATGGGACAGTAGAATATTTCAACAAGATTTTGGAAAATTCCTTGACAAAGATCTATAATGTTAACAAAAGTGATTGGGATTTAAAAATACCAACATTATTATGGGCATACAGGACTACATACAAGAAGTTGACAATATAGGCACCATTCATATTGGTGTATGGACAAGAAGCAATGGTTCCATTAGAATTTTTGGTACCCAGTCTTCACGTCGCAACAATCACAAATATGATAGAAAGAGGCACAGTAAAAGAAAGGTTAAGTCAACTTATGGAACTGGAAGAAAACATGATTTTGGTAGGACTCCACCAAGAGGTGAAGAAAGCAAGGGATAAATCTTGGCATGACAGACACATAAAGAAGAAGAGCTTTAAGGAGGGAGATCTAGTTCTCTTATATGAAAACAAATATTTGCAACATACAAGTAAGTTTAGAATGCATTGGCTAGGGACATATGAAGTGAATTATGTCATAGATGGAGGATATGTGCAACTAAAGGACTTGAAATGGAAAGAAATGTAGGGTCTGGTGAATGGTATTCGACTAAACCTATAAAGGGATAGCCAACCTACTAACTCTCAATAGTTGCAGTGCAATAAAGAAGCCACATGTATAGTGTAATATAGAATAAATTAGGAAAGAAAAATTATGAAAAGACATAAAAGGTAGAAAAAAAAGAAAAATACAAAAAGAGGAGGAAGTTGGTTGAATGATAGAAAATTGAAAAAGTAGCGCGCAATAGAAAACTAAACCAACGCGACAAGAAGTAAATTCACTGCACACAAGATATAACTGACGTGAAGCAAACATAGTGCACCAAGGAAGTATCCTAGCAAAAATTTGCAACACACCGGAAAAGGGGCCAACGGTCGAAAAAGGAAAAACCGGTCATCAGAAAATGAAGGCACAGACTGAGCATTTATGAAATTTAATGAAGCATGTCGAAGAAGATTTATAACATTTCTGAAAAAAATGGAAGTTTCTCCGATAATATTTGTGGCATTTATGACACCCCTTATATAACCAAAAAGAGGGCCCAACAACCCTTATTGTGAATTTGAGCATATGAAGAGATAAGGAGCATGAAGATGAGTGGTGAATAGATGATTCCAATGACATTCACAAGAGGATTTCAGCAGGAGCAGGAATATTTACACAAGATGGCACCGCCAAAGGTCATCACACCAAGCCAAGTGGCAAGAAAGACATGAAACAACATCAGGTCACCCTAGGAACGTACATGGGAAGAAAAGGTGCATACACAACTAGAGGGAATAATCGATGTAGACGTTATTCCTTAACCATAGGATGAACCAGTGAGTGCCACACTTGTAGAGGAGGAGGGGCAAGGTCCATCAATGGTAGGGATGGAAATTGATTCACATGGAAGTGCAAGGGAACAAAAAATGTTTGTGACAGGAAACCCACAACAACCATCCAGGGTTGAAGTAGACCACCAGACGAATGGAATTGACAATGAAAGAACTAAATATGATGGACTAGGCTCACAACCAATGGTTGGGTATGCGCTACAATACAAAGTGAAAATTGAATATATAGTAGGACATCCAGAGTTGAGTGGTCAAGAAGGGGAACTAGAGGTTGTGCCATCCATTGTGCCAACAAAGAGGAAATGGAAACAACCCATTCTGCGATCCCCGTGAAAGAATCTCGAGGAATCTATAGTATCACTGTGCATACCATAAGAGCTGTAGGCCACTCCAGGATTGTTGGGATACCATGATGTGTCTGACACTAGAAATTTCTTGGAATTTATGCAATAGATTTACATGGAAAGACTGGGAACAGGTCCATTAGGAGATCTGGTGTTGCAGCCGAAACAATGGATAGCAGGACTGATCAACACATGAATACTTAATTTGTTTTATATTCCTCACTTTAGCAGGGGGGAAGATGTTAACAATTGCATCAAACAGTTACTTGGGGTCCTCCATGGAGGATTCTTATGGATGGATAGGTCGATGTCCATTGATGTACAGTTAATTTCTTTCATCACAGGATTTCCATCAAATGGCGAGAATCCCGCACTGTACATGGAAGACAAAACGAAGGAGAAGGTGCTAGCAGAGGAGATGAAAAATACTTAAGGGACAAAGAGAGGGTCACGCGACATAATCATCAAGAGGACCAGTGATGCAACCACCAGGATGGAAACAAATATGATGGAATGCAAAATCCTTCAGAAATGTTGCAAGGAGGAGGTCCCAACAGGAGTTGTAGCAACAACAATGCAGTGCGCAAACGACACCATGCTAAGTTGGGACCCTTATTTGTTGAATCTTTTCCTAGATGACTAAAAATATGTGCAGGACTTGGGGATGAAATTCCACTATTTGTGGCTGATAGTGATGATCAGATGGAAGGATCCTACATATTCATACTTATATGATAGAGTGGGATAGTGTCGCGCATCATGGTACAAATCCTTAGGGAGCACTTCAGACCCGAAACAGAGGAGTGTAAATGCAAGTACCTTTTCCAGGTACCTGAGAGACATGAAAGACAAGATAACCAATAGATATAGGATAAATATGGAGGTGGTCACGCAGTACCAAGGAATAGACAAATTCAATGCTACGAGACAAAACATGTGGATCCAGGCATGCAAATATCCAGATGAAGAATGGTTGCAACTTCGATACTGTGTCAATGCATAAGAAGTATACTGTGCAATTAAGGACTGGATGGATGAATGGAAAATCCCAGTCATAACCAAAGACATGCTCAAGGGTAAGGAAATCGAAGCAGGGTCATCGAAGAAATCTATTGGAGGAAGCTTCGCAGCGAAGAAATCATCGTAGCAGAAAAACTGAGTCCTAATCCAACGTAATAGAAGAAGGAAAATGCCCCAAGGAAGAATGGGAAAACAAGTAAGAAGGATAATGTCCCCGCGTAGGAGGAAAAAGGAGGGGGGGGACACAACAAAACAAGAAACCCCAATGACGACAGCTCCATAAGAGGAAGGTTCATCCAAAAGGACGATCATATGAATAGGGGGGTTGTGCAAGAAATCCAAGGCACATAAGGATATCCTAGAATACACAATTACTGAGGATGATGCTGACTTGGTAGTAGAGCAAGTTCAAGAACGTGCGTTTGAGGAATATGAGGAGGTCGAGAACCAAAGAGAATGAATAATGAATGAACTAACAGAGGTCAAACAGGTCTTGGAACGAATACAAGCGACACAGATACATGATAAAGGAAATGAATCAATCCAACAATTGATAGAGGCAGGGGACAAAACCAATCCAAATCATAGCTCATACAAGTCCAAGTTTCTGCATTTCAGTAGATATGATACAAATCAAGGAGAGCATGGCACAGACACCACTTAAGGATGTGGCATAATTAGAGTTTGTTTTAGAAAAAATACCAATGAAGGAAATTTATAGATTGCAAGTCAGTGTCACACGGGAAGTACAGTCATAGGCCAGGGTGGATGCAATAGAACTGGAATTCACCAGAGATGGTAAGGAAGTGCTACAACTCATCATAGATAAATTCCAGATGAATACATAGGAAGAGAAGCAGTGCGCAGATAAACTCGAGAAGAAACTGAAGGAATTCTTCACAAGTATTCCAAACAACGCACATGCAGAAGAGAGTAGCACCGAGGAATAGATCCAGATCATCGTGCAGACACTCGAGGGGTACAATAAGGTGATAGAGGAACTGAAGGAAAAGATAACACCAAAAACCACTCCTAAGGTCTTCACCGAGAGATAACAATAGGTTGCACTACAAACAAATGAGATTGCAAGGGAAGCCAAGGAATTCACAAAACTCTTTGACATGACTGCACACATATGGACTACTCTTGAGTAAGATGAGAATGTCCAACAATTGGATCAATAAAAGGAAAAAATTAATGTTGCAATGTAGGATTTGAAGCAACAATAGAAGGAAATGAGTATCATAGAAAGGTTGAAAGGGATGCAGGAGATGAAGAACCTGCAGATGGAATTAAATAGTGTGCAGATAAATAAGCAGGCAAGATAGGCCCAATTGAAGCCACTCCAAGAGCAAGAAACGTAAATAATTGAAGAACTAGAGGTAGAAAAGACAAGGATGGAAAATTTCCATATAGAGAGCATAGAGTCATTGAAATGACTTGTTACAACGCAAATGGTCGAGGTGTTAAAAGACAAATCTATTCAAGTGAAAGCGAAGGGGGTGGAACTAGCAGGAAAGTTCCATGGTTTGGAGAAGGTTGTGCAAGGAGTGCACACCACCTAAGTGGCTCAGAACGAGCCACCTATTAGTGGTGGGCGCATATTGCAATAGGGCTATTCTAGGGAGAAAATCCTATTTTGGAGCATGCGCCTCATGTGGAGGAAAGGTAGCATGCAGAAGATGGAGGAAAAGAAAAATGCAAAAGATGGAGGAAAAACAACATGAAGAATATGGAGGGAAAGCAACATGCCAAAAAACTTGGAAATGCAGCATGGCACACATGCAGACAAACCTATCCATGTTAGGGTTAGGGTTTTTAATATCAATGTAATGGCGATGAGCCAATAGAATAGTATAAATAAAAGGCCTAGGAGGTCTAGTAGAGGTTGGTCAAGGATATAATAATTTGGTCTGAATAGGTTAGTGAGCATGTTTTTGAGGGTTAGGTCACAGGCTATGGATCCTGGTGTGGTCTAGTCCGCCTCACAGAGGAAACTTATCCTACATTTTTATTGTAATCATGAAGACTATATTGCTCCCAACACAAATTTTGAATAATGATGAATAAAAGAGAAGAAGAGACAAATCTATGTGGACATAGCCCTAGGGGGGGTGAACCACGGTAACCCTATTGTGTTAATGTGTGTGGATGTTTTTTTTAGCGTTTATGTTATTTATCAGTTAAATAATGAATGATTGGCTTATATTATGACAATATGCATGCATAACTTATTTGATGAATGAGTACTAGATTTAAATGAATGGATAATAAATGTGATGCATAAGGAATAGGAACAAATCACAATCCCAATCCCTTCCCTAAATGTAGACATCTGATTCTTGCAGTCCCCAATAAGCTATTTTGGGTGAGACTACGTTGTGCACTTAGTGCATAGAATTGCCTTATAGTTTACCAAGAGAACCTATAGTTTAAGGGTTTTGTTGGAAACATTTGAGATCAGAACCTGGTTCATACCAAGCGTCTAACAACCATCAACACTCTTGCGGTGGTATCATCGTGCCCTAGTTTCCTCTATTGACAATGGTGGTCGAGGATATGCATTGCTTAGGGTTCACTCAAAACCTGCAATGAAAAATACACAAGGAACTAATGTGAACGATTTCAAGGTTAGTAGGCACACATGAGTGCTATTTGGGTGCCAATGCACTTTATTCAAACTTTGAAATATTTTTAAACCATAAAAACTCATAAAAACATATTTTGTTTGTTGATTGCAAGAATGTTGGCATTTGTGCAATCAAAAATTTTACACCTATCGGCCTAGGTAAATTTTATTTTCATCCATCAGTGTTATAAACCATGGTGATAGGACTTATCCAAACTCAAATCAAGACTTGATTTAATCTTATAAAAATAAAAATAAACTAATATAAGCAAAGAAGGGATGAAATAAAACAAATTGACCTAACATGAAGTGAAGAAGAAATGCTAACTAAGATCTAGGTTTATAGATGAATAGGTTGGTTTGATGAGTAAAAGGAAGAGGTTGATGCCTAGGATTTAACAGGAGGCATTGATCTCTCTAATGATCGATGATCAATTTCGATCATTTTTTTTATACGATGGTTTTAACACAGCCTAACTCCTAAAACTTGCAACGCCACTCTGGAGAGTCTTATATGGAATTCAAGTTCTCGAAAAAGAGATATAATTAAAGAGACATTCAATCAACAATAACACAGTGAGACCATAAACACAACATTCCATTAATGAATTACTGTACACACATTTACACAATAATTTCAGTCTTATGGCCTAATGTTCTTTTAATTGGCCACTTCCTGTCTGTAGGCCACTCTTGACCTCTTACACACACCTCTAAATATCTTTTGTCTATCTAACACATAATACTCTTCTTCCCGTAGGCTTATGACATTCATACTCAAGAACTATGATACTTGAATTAGGTTTAGATCCTAAAATCCCTCACAATAGTCTCTAGGATCCACAAAATCTTCCCAAGATCTCTAAATTACCCCTAGGATGTCTCTAACTCTCACAAACTCTTGAGATCTACTTGACAGATCTGACTACAATGCATTACAATCCAATAATACAAACTTTCTAGAACTCCAACAAAACTTAGGAATTTACAAACAAGTAAATTCATTTACAAAGAACCCCTTAGGTCTAGTCAACTAGGTTGTTTTGGAGGCAAAATGCCCCTGCATCAATATCAAAAGACAACAAACATGTAGTTACATTGTACATGTTATGAAACTTCTTGCTCGTGATTTTATTAATGGGTATTATATGATACAAGAGTCCATGAGATGAGAGGGATCGATTTTACAAGATCACATACACAAAAAAGAATCACAGACTAAATCATAATGTAGGGGATGAATATATTAAATCCTGGAGCCTTGGAAATTTGTTTGTGTCTGAGGCGATCTTGATCAAAAACTTGGGTATAAGATACTCTTAAATTCCCCAATGTGTTGACTCTAAAACTGATCTCCTTCCACTAATTTATAGATGCTTCCATTTGGGAGAAAACTGATCACTTAGACCAATATTGCTTCTTGAAAATTGACAAGGGCTTGTTAGAATCTTGATATCATGTATATTTTTCTAACCATTCCCAAATTTCCAATTGATTTTACCATATTTTACTAGTAATAAACCAATTTCTACCACTAGAGGAGCCTTGTTGATACTATTGTTAGGTATGTTCTCCTCGCCCAATTGAGATTTTTCTCAAGTCCTTATGAATGGATCAATTGATTCCCATCGAGGCATCATGATCCTCTTACCTCAGTTGTGGAGATGATAATTTAAACATTTCCTTCCAACTAACAACACCCAATGATGCAGGGTATAATGGACCAATCCATTGCATCCTTTGATTCAAGCTTATCCAATGCATTGATGGGATTTTCCAATATACTTTAGGGTAAACTCTTGAATACCCCTTTTTCCTCAATATTATGCTAACTATGCCAAAGAAGGACATTCCTCTCTTAATGAAACAAAGAATACATTGTCCCAACATCTTCGATCAAGATGGTTCATAATCCACTCCTAAGTGAAGGGCCGATGCAGGTGGGTCATCATAAAAAACACCTGGCATCCAAGTAACTCACTTTTAGAACCCAAATTAGTCACAGATTGGTGGTTCATGATCTTTTGAAATTTTCTCTTATAAGAGATTGACACGTGTTTGTACAGACAACTAACAAGAGCTAGCAATTTTCCATGCTTGGTATGTTCTGAGAATATCCTGAGTTCGTGTGAATGCATATGTTGAGGCAATGATTATTGTCCTCTAATGGCTGTAGGAAGGGGTATGATGATGGGTGAAGTATGGAAAATGTGATGCTAGATATCATGTTATATGTCACATCTTTTCCAACCGATTTGGAAGATTTGTCAATGAATCCTCCCACTCATCTAAGACATTTTCCCTCATTCCCCTGTTTGAATACATGTGTCCTTTTCCCTATGGTTCAGAGCCTTTTGAAGTTTGCAAAAAACACATGAAATTTGGATGACACCATGTTGATGTTAGCATGGATTTATGGACACATGGTAGCTTGGAATTGGTCCAGGTAAGTGTTGAAGTGTCCTTTGGGACTCAACATATGTGTGGTTGGTTTCAATATGACAACCAAAAACTCTGGTGGGCCTTCTCATCACAGGTAGTGATATTTGATAGGTTCGAAAACATGCATCGTTGACTTGTGAGGTCCTTGTCAATTTCCTCGGAATCCAAGTAGAACACTATGTTCTCTCTAGGTGGAATTGAGTGAATGGTTGGATACACAATGATTTGGTGGATGTGCAACCTATAAATACTAGAATACCATTGTCACGACCCTAGGGGAGTGTTTTGGATTTTCTGTATCTTACCATGCAACACCATTAACTATTTTTCATGTATATTTTTAAAACTGTTGTCATGCCCCAATGCTGCGTTAACTCCTGAACACTTTTCTGATGTGACATGCATCCTCGACTGTTGATTAGGCTAGCTTGTAGCCATTATATGATCAAGCCCGCACCTTCACCTGCACTTATTCTTTAATCCTTGGTTATATGATATGGTTCCATTTGACCAAGGGCTTAAGATTATCTTGGACATGATAATCATCTTTATGCTCCTGATAAGCACCCGAGTACTTGAAATTTATCCTCAGGCCTTTAGGACTGGATTTTTCTCTAAAACATTTCTTGCACTTCTGACCATGTGCTTTGCCTCTCTAATCCTTGAGCTCCATAAGTTCCCTTTTGACCTCTTAATCTTGAATTTTGGTCCCTTTAATATTGATCAATGTGCACACTAATGACTAGATCAAATCCAATACTAACATTGGCTCCGATAGGGATATCATACCCTTGTGATCTGCTGAGAACTATATATCAAGTGCCTTCTCTTGTTGGGTTATGGATTTTTCATTCCAACAAACTATTCCCTATGCACCTGAAAAAATGATTCGAGAGGTGAAAGAAAATTCTCTATAGATTCAAGTTAAAACCCTAACTTCTTGCTTGTGTAAAATATGGTTAATGAAGTAAAATTAAAAATACATAACAAGAATGGAAAAATATTTATTTATGTACAGGGTAAGAAAATTCGCAACATTCAGTACTACAGGAAATGTTTGAGGAACTTCCTATTTATATTATCCCCAAACAATTCTCCATCTAGTTGCGCCATATCATATGTGTTGTTGTCTTATTTTGTAACTATTTGGATAGGTCCAAGCTAGAGATTATCAAATTTTCCATTCTTTCCCTTTGCTTCTCTTCTAGCATACCACTTTAAGACTAGATCTATTTTCATAAATCTTCTCTCCTTGGATCTCTTGTCAAATATTTCTTTCATTTTTTCCTCGTGAGATTGAGACCTCAGTTGTACTTGATCTCTTACCTATTGGACTTCAATCAGTTGATTGATTATTCTTTTCATATCATCTAACTCTACCTCTTCACCTTGCAACAGTTTCATCAAAAGAAGACTAAGTTGTGTGGGAAAAATAGCTTCCAACCCATATACCAACTGAAATAGAGATGTAATAAGGGACCTTTTGATGCTTACTCTATCTTCCCAGACTGCATATTTTAGGTGGGAATCCAAAGATTTCTTGTTCTAGGAAAACACCTTCTTGATGATATTGATGAGGTTATTATTGGATGACTCACCTAAGCCATTTCCCTATGGATAATATGTAGTGGAATGTCCCAGCTCTATGTTTTAGTTTTGAAAAACTTGCATTAGCTTGGAATATTTAAATGCTTGGGAATTATAAGTTACGATATTTCTAGGGCATCCAAACCTTTCTGAATGTTCTCTTCAAGGAATTTGATGATGACTGAATCAATTTCTTCCTTAGTGGGGATTGCCTCCACCCACTTGGTGAAGTACTCTGCAGTTGTTAGGATCCATTTATGCTGGCCACTTGAATTTGGGTAGATTTCACCAATGAAATATAATCCCCATTGTTGGAAGGGTGTTTCTGCTTTGACAGTCCTAGGTAGAAGAGGTTGTAATTTGTGCTTCCTTACAAACATCTGACACTCTACACAATCCCTAACCATGTAGTTCACATAAGAAAATAATGAGGGCCAATAGTAGCCCTCTTTGAGGATTTTATATGCATTATCCCTCTATGCATGATGACCCCTTCATATCCCTTTGTGAAGTTCATTAATAGCATCCTTAGTTTCTTATTTAGTATGGAAATTCAACAATATTCCTATTGGGTCCTTCCATAACAATTTTTCTCCCAAAATACAGTACTTCACAACTTTGAGCTTAATAGACCCGGCCTTAGCTTTGTTCCATGATGGTGAGAAACTTAAATTCTGAAGATAGAAAATCACATATTTATACCAATCATATTAACAAACTTAGTACTTACCTCAAAAGATTGTTCTTATGTTTAATCCTCTCCTTGATCTATTTCCATAATGAAATTTAAATCGATGGCCTTGTAATTCGATCCAACCATGATTTTTTCCATCCCTTTTCCCTTTACCAACTTGATGGGATTGATCTCAAAATCATACTCCTGCATCTTGGCGATCCACTTACCTCTTCTACCCTCACTGTCACATTGTGTGAGGATGTCCTTGATGGAATTATTAGGTACATAAGAAAATATTTTCGAATGAAATATATAATATCTTAATGCTTTTAGTGACTTAACTAGGGTATATGCTTGCTTCTGTAGATTAATGTATTTTAGTTCTGCATCTCTGAAAGATCTTTTGAAGAAGGCTAATCGTTTATCTTGATTTTCATCATTATTCTGCATTAATAAAAACAATTACAGTATGTTCTGATGCAAATGAAAAAATGAAGAAGTCCTTATCATAATTCGAGTTGACTAAAATTGGGGACTCTCCCAATGCTTCTTTGATTACTTGAAAAGATTATTTGGCCTCAAGAGTCCACTTTACTTCATTATTTTTCTTTAACATGTTATTAATATGCCTAACCATCTTAGAAAAATTTGGAACAAATCTTCTCAAGAAGTTGATTCTGCCCAGGAAATATTGTATTTATTTCTTGTTTCTTGGTATAGATGTAGCCTTGATTGCTTCCACCCTCTATGGATCTATTTTCACTCCTTATTTTGACATTATATGGCCCAAGAGTTTTCCTTCATTTATAGAAAAATAAGACTTCTTTGTATTCAAGAATAGGCCAAAATTCAAGCACTTTACAAAGGCCTACCTTAAATGCTTAATGAAATCTTTGTTGGACTTACTTGTTACTTCAAACACACCTAGGATATATTTTTCCTAAGGTTTTTATTTTTTTATTAGTCATAATTAGTCATTATCCAGTCTCCTATATTTTAGGAGAGAATATTCTCTTTCAGTTGACACTTCAATTTGATTAGTTGAGTTGAATTTAGATCTTGCATTGGGATCATCACGATGAAACATTGGGATCATCACCATGATAATTAGACCTTGCCTTGGTATCATCACCAGAGTGGTGCATTAGCCTTGTTTCCCTGATTTAACTCCTCACTACTCTATGTTCAGTCAGTTAACTGAAGACTAGTTGACTAGTTAACTCAACTAGGTGGCAATTCACTCTCGTAACTGCCTGAGAGACTAGAATAGGTGGTAGCTCACTCCCATAACTATTGGTGTGTGTCAAGATCACTCTATACCAGCACTATGGAGACTTGGTTCACCTCAAGTTGAAATCATTGAGTTATACATAGTATATCATGTGTAAATTATTCATTATTCACAACGGTTAATGAGAATTCTTCCATTCTTTCTCTCCTTCTTCTTCCTTTTCCAATTATCTCTGCAAATGTGTGTATTATTGTTTATCTAGATATATTATGTGAAGGTTCAACAAATTTACATGGTATCAGAGCCGACGGACTGCTAAGCAAAAGCTACACCAAAAAATTTTGTAGGTACAAAAGATTGAAGACAACGAAAAGATGGAATTCCAAAAAGAATTCATTCTTACACGTTACAACCATTTTTCATGGAAGGAGAAAATATCCATGCATCTCTGATCCAGAGGGTTGTATAGGTTAACCATGGATACATATACATAACTAACATCAGCCATATAAAAATCCAACTACTTAAATCGCATGGATGAGGCACTCGGAACAATTTGCAGTCTTACTTCTCTCGATCTCCTTTTTCACATATCTTCTTGTAAGACTCCCAATGAAGCCTGGAAAATATTGGAAGGGATATTTTGAAAATAGAATGAGATGAGGGGACACATGCTGGAGGTGGATCTTCTCACATTGGATCCAAAAATCTTCGACAATATCCAAGATTTCTTTACAAAATTCAAGGATTTACTGTCGCAACTCAAAGCTTGCGGGGTTGATAAATCAGCGGAGGAGAAACAAATGGTTCTCACCATTCTCTCCAAGATTGGACCTGAATTCTCTGTAATTGTATCCACATTCCATACTGTCATATTCGCCTTTGGAGCCACCTGGAAGATGCCTTCTCTTGAGGACTTTATCGAATCCCTGACACAAGAGAAAACTAAGCTCATCAACGTGGGCACAATAAAAGGCCCAAAGCCGCATGCATTCACTATGCATGATGGCAGACAAAAATATCATAAATCTAAAGATAAATATAAGCGCAAATCTCATGCACATATGAAGAAGGAAGGGTACACAAAACCCTTCACCGATGCCTCCGGATCCAAAGGAGAAAAGGTAAGAAAAGGAGAGAAATGCACATACTGTCACAAAGGATTCCATTCGGAATCTGCATGCATGCAAAAACAAATAGATCTGATGTCTCAGATACTTCATAAAAAAGACCTTGGAGATCGCATCCCTGAGGGTGCAAAGAAGAAGAGGCCAAAAGATCTGAATTCCAAGAAAGGCAATTCTAGCCATGCCTTGATTTCCATCAACTCCTCTCTCGATGCTTGGATCGTAGAATCAGGAACATCACATCACATGGCTGCCTCAAAAGCAGTCTATTCTTATTTTGATGCATGCAAAGGTCCTCCTATTCTGATGGGGGACAACGCTTCTGTCACATTCACCGGCAAAGGAAGGATTGAACTCACCAACAGAAGCTTCGAGAATGTGCTGCATGTTCCCAAGATTTCTGTCAACCTTCTCTCTGTGTATTAGATGACGAATTATGACACCGAAAAGAGAGTCATGCTCACACCAAATTCCATGGACATATACGATATGAAAACCAACTCCAATGTTGCTACCGGTGAGGTAAATCATTAGTCTAGATTGTATACATTTTTTGAATTCATTGAACCTGATTCTGCGTTATTGCTTACTCATGCTAATGAAAGTAGTAGGATATGGAACGAAATATTTGGACATTTGAATTTCAGATACATACAACATATTAGCAAGCACAAATTAGTTGATGGTCTACCAGACATCCATTTCTCCAAGGGAGTATGTGAGGGATGTGTTCTCGGAAAACACTCTCAAGATAAAATCGACAAGGGAAAGTCTCAGCGAGCTTCCACACCTTTATATTTGATCCACAGTGACCTCATGGGTCCTTTTCTGCATCCATCGATCAGAAAAGAGAGGTTTTTTCTCAATTTTGTTGATGATTTCTCACGTTTTACATGGATCTACTTTCTCAGGCAAAAATCTGAGGTCTTTCAACACCTCAAAGATTTCAAAGCTTTGGTTGAGACACAGTCCAGAAAGAAGATAAAATTCCTCCAAACTGATAACGGGGGAGAGTATGTGAATCATGAGATCCACAATATTTTCCATGAGGCAGGGATTTAGTTGCATCATACAGTTCCCTACACTCCGCATAAAAATAGAGTTGCTGAGGGGAAAAGCCGATCTCTAAAGGAGATGGCATCTTGTATGTTGCATGAAAAGTCACTACCATAGAGACTATGGTCCAAAGCACTTAACTATGCAACATACATCCAAAATAAATCTCCCCATAGATATGTCAAGGATAAGACGCCCTACGAGGCTTGGAGCGGCCTCAAACTAGAAGTGACCCACTTTTTTATTTTTGGTTCACGTGCATCGGCCAAGATTCCCTCTGAAAAGAGGAAGGCACTTGATCCACAAAGCATTGAGTGCATTTTTGTTGGATACCCTGATGGTGTGAAGGGATATCGACTTATTGATCTTTCCTCGGACCGGCTCATCATTGAGCATAGTGTCCAATTTGAGGAAAGTGTCTCGCATGTACCTCAGCAGCTGCATGCAGACACATTCACTCTTCCACCTGTCTGAGATGATGAGCATGCACATGTAGACTCTTCTTCAGACGAGAGTTATAATTTAGAGGAATCAGATGATTCAGATTCAGATTCACTGTAAGTACATTCAGATGTAGAGTCAGAGCTTCCAGATGTAGTTTCAGAGCCAGAGAAGAGGCCCAAGTGGGCATAGACTACTCTTCAGGATGCAGGGGATCTCTTCGGTGATCCAAACGATACTAGGAGGATTTGATCTGATTTAGAGGAGCCTCCCGTTGCACTCACTACCACTGAACCATTTCCCTCTAGGCATATTTTCTTGGTCCAGTCTTCTGATCCATAGTATTATGGTGAGGCTACTGGAAATCCCTTTTGGGAATCCGC
Source organism: Picea engelmannii (assembly GCA_009831015.1). Lineage (NCBI taxonomy): Eukaryota > Viridiplantae > Streptophyta > Pinopsida > Pinales > Pinaceae > Picea > Picea engelmannii. Next base: position 271,915 of record ML780174.1, on the reverse strand, counting down.
CATGAAGAAGGAGTACAAATCCCTCCTCGAGAACCAGACTTGGGATCTGGTTCCCCTTCCTTCTGGGAGGAAACTTCTTAGATGCAGATGGGTCTACAGGACAAAGAGTGCAGCGGATAGATAGATCAATAGATACAAAGCCAGGTTTGTTGCCAAAGGCTTTCAGCAGGCTCATGGTATTAACTATGATGAGACCTTTGCTCCAGTAGCGAAGATGGATTCCACATGATTGGAACTTGCCATTGCGGCAAACAAGGGATGGGAAGTCCATCAGATGGACGTGAAGAATTCATTTCTTCACGGTGATCTCTCTGAGGAGATCTACATGGAGCATCCCTAGGGATTTATGCAGGACTCATCATTGTTTTGTCAACTGAAGAAGTAACTTTATGGCCTCAAGCAGGCTCTGAGGGCATGGTATGCCAAGATGGACTCCTACCTGTTGTCACAGAACTTTGTACGTTGTAAATCAAACCCAAATGTATACATGCTAAGGATGATTGATTCACTTCTACTTTTAGTTTTGTATGTCGATGATTTGTTGATCAGCGGTTGCTCTAATTTAGTGATTGCTTCAGTCAAGAGGATTCGGTTTTTGATGAAGGACATGGGTCCACTACACTTCTTCCTTGGACTTGAGATCAGTCAGGATGCATCAGGCATCAAACTGTCTCAAGCCAAGCATGCACAAGATTTCCTTGAGAGATTTCACATGAAAGACTGGAAGTCTGCTCCGACTCCTTTCCTATCAGGAGTCAAACTTGAAGATGGCAAGGAGACTCCACTGGTTGACAACACACTGTACAAAAAATGAGTGGGGAGCTTGTTGTATCTCACACACTCCAGACCAGACCTCTCATATGCAGTTGGCACAGTTTCTAGGTTCATGCAGGAGCCGCATGAGCTACATTGGAAAGCTGCAAAGTGTATCCTTCAATACGTGCAGGGCACCATCACCTTTGGGATTCATTATGCAACAGAATCTACATTAGATCTCATCGGGTTTACTGATTCTGACTAGGCTGGTGATAGAATTGATCACAAGTCCACATCTGGATACTCACTTAGTCTTGGTTTCAAGCCTATCTGTTGGTCGAGCAAGAAGAAAGTTGTCATTTATCTATCTTCAGCCGAGGCAGAGTACAGAGGGGTAGTTAACATAACCATTCAGGCTATGTGGCTACAACATTTCCTAACTGAGTTAGGCATTCAGTTTCATCGATCGGTCGTCATCTGGTGTGACAACCAGAGCACTATGAAGTTTTGCAGAGATCCAATTCAGAGGCAACGGATGAAGCGCATCAAGATCCACGTGCACTACATCCAGGACTTAGTACACGAGGGGATCATTAACTTATAGTTCTGTCCTTCAATAGAACATATGGCAGACATTTTCACCAAGACTTTCATTGAGAAGAAATTCCATTCTCTATGAGGTCGTCTTGGAGTGAAGGACACAGTTGCCTAGCAACTGTAGTTTTTCTTTTTACATACATTGTACCTTTGGGGGGGGGTTCCCATGATGGTTTCCCCCTTTCCTCACTTATTTTCAGTGTATATTTTGTACTTCGGTACCTAACATGGCCTCGTTGCCGGGACCCAATCTTTATTTTCACCATAGTGATGTTCAGGGGGGTGTTGGAGTTACTTGTTACTTCACACACACCTAGGATTTATTTTTCCTAAGGTTTTTATTTGTTTATTAGTCATAATTAGTCGTTATCTATTCTCCTATATTTTAGGAGAGAATATTCCACCTAGAGAATATTCTCTTTCAATTGACACTTCAGTTTGATCAGTTCAGTTGAGTTTAGATGTTGCATTGGGATCATCACCATGCTAATTCAACCTTGCCTTGGTATCATCACCAGAGTGGCACATTAGCCTTGATTCCCTGAGTTAACTCCTCACTACTCTATGTTCAGTGAGTTAACTGAAGACTAGTTGACTAGTTAACTCAACTAGGTGGAAGTCCACTCCTGTAACTACCTGAGAGACTAGAATAGGTGGTAGTTCACTCCCGTAACTGTTGGTGTGTGGCTAGATCACTCTAGACCACCACTATGGCGACTTGGTTCACCTCAAGTCGAACTCATTGAGTTATACATAGTATATCATGTGTAAATTATTCATTATTCACAATGATTAATGAGAAATCTTCCATTCTTTCTCTCCTTCTTCTTCCTTTTCCAATTATCTCTGCAAATGTGTGTATTATTGTTTAGCTAGATCTATTCTGTGCAGGTTCAACACATTTACAATCTTCATCTATCTTGTAGAAGATAGTCATATCATCAAGATATATGATAATGAATCTATACTTTTCTCCCACAAAGATTATATCCATGGATCGTTGGAATGTAGCTTCTGCATTTATCAGACTAAAGGGAATTTTTTCATACATAAAAGTTCCCCATGGGGTTCTGAAATCTGTTTTTTCCCTATCATTGGGATGCATTGCCACCTGATTATATCCTGAGAAACCATCCATCATGGATATCCTATTTTCTCCCACAACTTTCTGAATTATGTGATCCATTTTGGGCAGAGAGTAATTGTCCTTTAGTGAGCATTTATTCATATTTCTAAATTCCACACGAATCCTTATCTCTCCATTCTTCTTCCTTATTGGAACCATATTTTCCAGCCATTCATAATACCTAAGGGGAATGAAGATTTTAGCATCAAGTAATTTCCTCACTTCCTTCTCAATTGTTGGTAGCAATAGGGGCTTAAATTTCCTTAGCTTCTACCTAAAAGGCTTAATACCAGGCTTGAGTTGTATCTTATGTTGTATGATTCTTGTATCATAGGTCTTTAGGTCTACATACTTCCAAGAAAAGACAACCATATATTCTTTGACCAGTTGAAATTATTCTACTTTGTGCTTGGGGGAAATATCTTTGGACATATTTGTGTAGTTTGGTTCATGTTCTGTCCCAATGTTGCATTGTTCAGTGTTGTCATATTTGGGTAGCATTGTGGGATTTATGGGAACATCATTCCTATCAAAAAATTGTTCCAAGGGCACCAATCCTTTAGGAATAATGTTACTTTTTAGTTGAATAACTTTATGCCGAGCCATGTATTCACTAAACTCAGAGGTCATTTGCATATCTACTTAATTCATAGGCTCCCTATTTTCTTCATCATCTAAATCTACATGGATGTTGGAAAATTCATCTATGACCTCCATGAATATCTTGATCTTTTCGTCATCTTAAAACACTTGTCAATATTTTATATTATCGGGGATGGAAGGTTTGTACCTCATATCAATCTCATATCTCATTTGGGGGACAAAAAGGGTTTTAAAGGTGTTGGCAGCTACCGCTAAGGAATCATCCTGCTGGTTAAATTCTCATGAGACAACAGTAATATTAAAATCTTGGTATAAATTATCAATTAAATCCCATACATGATTCATGTACGATCTCATCCTAAGACGCCTTATCTGATCACAACCCTTGATTGTTTGCACCACAAGTTCAGAGTCCCCAAAAACTACCAACTCAGTGATATGCATCTTCCTTACTACTTCCAAACTGCTATCACTCTGTAATTTCTTTGGGTTGTATCAAAGAAACCCAAAGCTAACCACAAACCAACTTGCAGGCTGGAATCTATCCCTTCCAACCCAGAGAGGGCTCTCTCACATATGTTCAATGAAATCAGAGGCTAGGCCTTTAGTAAATGAGAAAATTTATGAATGTTTTGGCCAAAGAAAAAGGAAATCCATTGGGCATGGAGTCCAAACAATACAAATGATAAATATCAGTGATTCGTTGATGAGTATTCCAGGAAAAAAAGGCAAGGTAGACAATGTTCTACAGTGAATATATCAGCTATATCATGGTAGCAGAAATGAAGAAATCAACAGCCCATCATATCAAGAGCATCTAGCTATGGATGAATTCTTGATATAAATTTAGAGGAATAATAGACAATGGAAAATTTATATGAACAGAGAACCAAAGTAAAGATGAATTCTGAACATACAATCTGATAAAAATGAATAAGTATTTAACTGCACATGAGATAGAGCATCTAACAAGGATGAATTCCAAACATATATCGGTTTAAATACCAGAAGACTTATATAGAAATGTTAAACAGAGAAAAAATATCACATAAGAAAACACATACTGTAAAACAACATCGGCATGAATCTCTACTATGAAAACACTCTGTACTTCTGTACTGATATCTTATTAAGCTAAGAAATAAAAAAATCCAATACAAAAGAGTTTCTTTCTCTCCAGTCCCCCTTTGCTAATCAAAATTACAAAAATATATAGGAAGAATTCTTCCCCAAGATGAGGAGGTCGAAGTCAACCATTTTCCTTCATTTTTGAATCAAGTTACATCAAAATAAGAACAAACTCAAAACTGTCTACTAAGAAATAAGAATCAATTTGCTGGAAAATAGGGGTCAAAGGTAACATCATATATGTCGAATCATGATAGTTTTTACAAAACTGGGAGAGTTTTTTGGTGATGAACCCATTCTTGAGAAAAACCTCTTCCAGTTTTTAAAAATTCTTCTCCATATTCTCGTGATCCGTGCCCAAGAATAATAACTAAAACAAGAAATCATTAAGTATTTAAATATGAAAAATAGGCTGAAAATATCCCTTCGAATTTCCAAAAATATGATAGATGTGCAAAAACTGAGAGATGATTTTTTTATTCAGTTTGTTCTTGACAAAATCCTCTTTGTTTTTTTCAAAAAACATTTCTAGTTATTCTAAACACGATATTGAAGTTGACTGCAAAAATAGCGTGCCCTGCAGACTTTGCATAGCGAGGTTGCACATCGAGGGTTCTTTTCGAGTTTTCTTCATATGGTTGATCATTGCAAGCTATATGAAGGCCATTTACTATCATTTTTACTTTTTGAAACATTATTCTAATCCCTTGAACCATTTATCTTCCTTCAAAGCATCAAATTCTTCATCAAGGCTCTAAAACCCCAAATACTTTAAGGTTGAAAATTGAGGCTTAGTTTCAATAAATGATATAACGTACATGCATTTATGTGTTGAATAAAATTCTACACCACTTTCAAACTTGCCTTGATCATCCAATCTGAGTCTGTCATCATGAAATCCCATTTTGTGCAAAAAATGATTTTTTGATACCTACAACACTTGCGTACCATGCTGACGCAACTCGTTGTGCAACTGTAAGCTACAACACTTGCATAGCATGTTTACACACTGAAATTTCTGCAGTTGGTATTTTTTGATTTTATCTCAAACGGTAAACTGGGTCAGGATGAATTTTGATCAGAAACTTAATATCATAATGATTCTTCTATTGGATAAATTTAGGAAAAATCCAGTTCACGGATCTCGAGAAAATTCAAAAATGGTTGTAGATGATGGTGGCTGATTTCTAAAAAATAGTGAAGCATTTTGACTTGAAATTAAGTGATTTTATTCATATTACCTTCATTCATCTCCTATAAACATTTCACGGCAAACAAGAGAACGATTTAAGAGTTATGATAAAAATTCACTTGTGTAGTGTGTGATCACTACACAAGTTTTGTTTTCCCTTGTTTCCATGAAACCCACATGCAAACCTTTTTGTTGATGGTTGAAATGTGATGTCCCAAGTCTACTGAAAGTTGAAACACCTTGGAATGTACTTGATCATAGCTTCAAAAACAATCCCCATGCAACATTTCACAACACCCAAAACTGATACATGTATATACATTTTGCATGTTTTCCTACTTATACATAGTTGAATATAGGTCATGTTGATAGGTTTATTAAAGGACTCTAAGATATATGTAGGTCATCAAACAAAAATAACCCCTGTGCTTGCTTCCAAAATGAGGATACATCAAACCCTAACCAAATTTCAAAACTAGGGTTTCTATGTACTCTGATTTATTTCATATGACATATGGCATAAGTGTTGCAAGGTGGAAAATCATGCCTTTAATTACTTGGGATGTTGGATAGGTGACATGACTTAGTAAACTAGAATTTAAATGAAATTAGAACAGACAAGGGCTAGGACAATTGAATTTACCCCAATACATTATATGTGCTAATATTTGGCTCATATTGGAGATGTTATCCTCCATGTGAGGTAGCAAAGATGACCGTAGACCTGTGCCTTCATCCATTGGGATACTCCTGAACCATGTTTGCAACCTGAAAAATGACCTATGACTTTCTCCTTTGAAATTTGAAACCAATTTAATACTACACAGGAAGTCACACTGCAAACCCAAACAGAAGCTGCAAGTTGAAAGCTGAAAACTGACTACTGAAAAAGATGTTGCATACTGAAAATACACATGCTTAAAATCAAAATGAAATAAATGCCTTCCTAGGAAAGCTTATTTCATACAATATCCTACTCTAATCTACTAAAGACATATTATTGCATCAAATGATACAAAAATGACAGTGTAACCATGAAAGAAAATGGCTTAATAACTGGAGTTTGCTTTGATTTTTTTCAAGTAGAAAGAATTTTTTTACAACTAGCATGCGTTGCAGACTTTGCAAATAGCATGCGCTGTAGACTTTGCATAGCGAGGTTGCAAAATGAGTGTTCTTTTCGATTTTTTTTTCATATGGTTGATCACTGCAAGTCATATGAAGGCCATTTCCTATCATATTTAATTTTTCAAACATTATGATAAGCCCATGAACCATTAATATTCCTTCAAAGAATCAAATTCTTCATAAAGGCTCTAAAACCCCAAATACTTTAAGGTTGCAAAATGAGGCTTAGTTTAAATAAATGATATAACATGCATGTATTTATGTGTCGAATCATCTTATACACCACTTTCAAAGTTATCTTGATCATCCAATATGAGTCTTCCATCATGAAATCCCATTTTCTGCAAAAAATGATACCTACAACACTTGCGTAGCGTGCTGACGCAACTCAATGTGCAACTATGAGCTACAACACTTGCGTAGCGTGTTTGCACAATGAAATTTCAACAATTGGTATTTTTTTATTCTCTCAAATAGTAAATTGGGTCAGGATGAATTTTTGTTAGCAACTTAATATCATCATGATTCTTCTACTGGCGAAATTTGGGAAAAACCCAGTTCATGGATCTCGAGAAAAATCAAACATGGTTGTAGATGACAGTGGCTGATTTCTCAAAAATAGTGAATCATTTTGACTTGAAATTAAGTGAGATTATTCATATTAACTTCATGCATCTCATATAAAACTTTCATGATAAGCGAGCACATGATTTAAGAGTTATGATAAAAATGCACTTGTGTACCGTGTGATCGCTAAACAAGTTCTGTTTTCCCCCGTTTCCACGAAACCCGCATGAAAACCTTTTCCTGAAGGTTGAAATGTGATGTCCCAAGTCTACTGAAAGTCGAAACACCTTGGAATGTACTTGATCATAGCTTCAAAAAAAATCCCCATGCAATATTTCACAACACCCAAAATTGATATATGTATATTAGGGTTTGGATGTTTTCCTTCTTATACATAGATGAATATAGGTCACGTTGATAGGTTTATTAAGGGACTCTAAGATATATGTAGGTCATAAAACAAAACTAACCCCTATGCTTGCTTCCAAAATGCAGATACATAAAACCCTAACCAGATTGCAAAACTAGAGTTTCTATGTACTTTGATTTCTTTCATATGACATATGGCATAAGTGTTGCAAGGTGGCAAATCGTGCCTTTAATGACTTAGGATGTTTGAGAGCTGACATGACTTAATAAACTAGAATTGACATGACATTAGACTAGACAAGGACTAGGACGAGTGACTTTAACCCAATACATTATATGTGCTAACACAAAAGAATAATTAGGGCCTCATACTCAACTACATTGTTAGTGGCCTCAAATTCTAGTTTGTAGGACAAATAAATTTCTTCCTTTTTAGGGGAGATGAGTGTTGGGCCTCGAAAACAACACATTTTACAAGGTCATTTAACCATTTTCATTTAATTTACCCTTTAATC
>ML780174.1:220885-260876 GCA_009831015.1 Picea engelmannii | reverse complement strand
TTGTTCTTATGTTTAATCCTCTCCTTGATCTATTTCCATAATGAAATTTAAATCGATGGCCTTGTAATTCGATCCAACCATGATTTTTTCCATCCCTTTTCCCTTTACCAACTTGATGGGATTGATCTCAAAATCATACTCCTGCATCTTGGCGATCCACTTACCTCTTCTACCCTCACTGTCACATTGTGTGAGGATGTCCTTGATGGAATTATTAGGTACATAAGAAAATATTTTCGAATGAAATATATAATATCTTAATGCTTTTAGTGACTTAACTAGGGTATATGCTTGCTTCTGTAGATTAATGTATTTTAGTTCTGCATCTCTGAAAGATCTTTTGAAGAAGGCTAATCGTTTATCTTGATTTTCATCATTATTCTGCATTAATAAAAACAATTACAGTATGTTCTGATGCAAATGAAAAAATGAAGAAGTCCTTATCATAATTCGAGTTGACTAAAATTGGGGACTCTCCCAATGCTTCTTTGATTACTTGAAAAGATTATTTGGCCTCAAGAGTCCACTTTACTTCATTATTTTTCTTTAACATGTTATTAATATGCCTAACCATCTTAGAAAAATTTGGAACAAATCTTCTCAAGAAGTTGATTCTGCCCAGGAAATATTGTATTTATTTCTTGTTTCTTGGTATAGATGTAGCCTTGATTGCTTCCACCCTCTATGGATCTATTTTCACTCCTTATTTTGACATTATATGGCCCAAGAGTTTTCCTTCATTTATAGAAAAATAAGACTTCTTTGTATTCAAGAATAGGCCAAAATTCAAGCACTTTACAAAGGCCTACCTTAAATGCTTAATGAAATCTTTGTTGGACTTACTTGTTACTTCAAACACACCTAGGATATATTTTTCCTAAGGTTTTTATTTTTTTATTAGTCATAATTAGTCATTATCCAGTCTCCTATATTTTAGGAGAGAATATTCTCTTTCAGTTGACACTTCAATTTGATTAGTTGAGTTGAATTTAGATCTTGCATTGGGATCATCACGATGAAACATTGGGATCATCACCATGATAATTAGACCTTGCCTTGGTATCATCACCAGAGTGGTGCATTAGCCTTGTTTCCCTGATTTAACTCCTCACTACTCTATGTTCAGTCAGTTAACTGAAGACTAGTTGACTAGTTAACTCAACTAGGTGGCAATTCACTCTCGTAACTGCCTGAGAGACTAGAATAGGTGGTAGCTCACTCCCATAACTATTGGTGTGTGTCAAGATCACTCTATACCAGCACTATGGAGACTTGGTTCACCTCAAGTTGAAATCATTGAGTTATACATAGTATATCATGTGTAAATTATTCATTATTCACAACGGTTAATGAGAATTCTTCCATTCTTTCTCTCCTTCTTCTTCCTTTTCCAATTATCTCTGCAAATGTGTGTATTATTGTTTATCTAGATATATTATGTGAAGGTTCAACAAATTTACATGGTATCAGAGCCGACGGACTGCTAAGCAAAAGCTACACCAAAAAATTTTGTAGGTACAAAAGATTGAAGACAACGAAAAGATGGAATTCCAAAAAGAATTCATTCTTACACGTTACAACCATTTTTCATGGAAGGAGAAAATATCCATGCATCTCTGATCCAGAGGGTTGTATAGGTTAACCATGGATACATATACATAACTAACATCAGCCATATAAAAATCCAACTACTTAAATCGCATGGATGAGGCACTCGGAACAATTTGCAGTCTTACTTCTCTCGATCTCCTTTTTCACATATCTTCTTGTAAGACTCCCAATGAAGCCTGGAAAATATTGGAAGGGATATTTTGAAAATAGAATGAGATGAGGGGACACATGCTGGAGGTGGATCTTCTCACATTGGATCCAAAAATCTTCGACAATATCCAAGATTTCTTTACAAAATTCAAGGATTTACTGTCGCAACTCAAAGCTTGCGGGGTTGATAAATCAGCGGAGGAGAAACAAATGGTTCTCACCATTCTCTCCAAGATTGGACCTGAATTCTCTGTAATTGTATCCACATTCCATACTGTCATATTCGCCTTTGGAGCCACCTGGAAGATGCCTTCTCTTGAGGACTTTATCGAATCCCTGACACAAGAGAAAACTAAGCTCATCAACGTGGGCACAATAAAAGGCCCAAAGCCGCATGCATTCACTATGCATGATGGCAGACAAAAATATCATAAATCTAAAGATAAATATAAGCGCAAATCTCATGCACATATGAAGAAGGAAGGGTACACAAAACCCTTCACCGATGCCTCCGGATCCAAAGGAGAAAAGGTAAGAAAAGGAGAGAAATGCACATACTGTCACAAAGGATTCCATTCGGAATCTGCATGCATGCAAAAACAAATAGATCTGATGTCTCAGATACTTCATAAAAAAGACCTTGGAGATCGCATCCCTGAGGGTGCAAAGAAGAAGAGGCCAAAAGATCTGAATTCCAAGAAAGGCAATTCTAGCCATGCCTTGATTTCCATCAACTCCTCTCTCGATGCTTGGATCGTAGAATCAGGAACATCACATCACATGGCTGCCTCAAAAGCAGTCTATTCTTATTTTGATGCATGCAAAGGTCCTCCTATTCTGATGGGGGACAACGCTTCTGTCACATTCACCGGCAAAGGAAGGATTGAACTCACCAACAGAAGCTTCGAGAATGTGCTGCATGTTCCCAAGATTTCTGTCAACCTTCTCTCTGTGTATTAGATGACGAATTATGACACCGAAAAGAGAGTCATGCTCACACCAAATTCCATGGACATATACGATATGAAAACCAACTCCAATGTTGCTACCGGTGAGGTAAATCATTAGTCTAGATTGTATACATTTTTTGAATTCATTGAACCTGATTCTGCGTTATTGCTTACTCATGCTAATGAAAGTAGTAGGATATGGAACGAAATATTTGGACATTTGAATTTCAGATACATACAACATATTAGCAAGCACAAATTAGTTGATGGTCTACCAGACATCCATTTCTCCAAGGGAGTATGTGAGGGATGTGTTCTCGGAAAACACTCTCAAGATAAAATCGACAAGGGAAAGTCTCAGCGAGCTTCCACACCTTTATATTTGATCCACAGTGACCTCATGGGTCCTTTTCTGCATCCATCGATCAGAAAAGAGAGGTTTTTTCTCAATTTTGTTGATGATTTCTCACGTTTTACATGGATCTACTTTCTCAGGCAAAAATCTGAGGTCTTTCAACACCTCAAAGATTTCAAAGCTTTGGTTGAGACACAGTCCAGAAAGAAGATAAAATTCCTCCAAACTGATAACGGGGGAGAGTATGTGAATCATGAGATCCACAATATTTTCCATGAGGCAGGGATTTAGTTGCATCATACAGTTCCCTACACTCCGCATAAAAATAGAGTTGCTGAGGGGAAAAGCCGATCTCTAAAGGAGATGGCATCTTGTATGTTGCATGAAAAGTCACTACCATAGAGACTATGGTCCAAAGCACTTAACTATGCAACATACATCCAAAATAAATCTCCCCATAGATATGTCAAGGATAAGACGCCCTACGAGGCTTGGAGCGGCCTCAAACTAGAAGTGACCCACTTTTTTATTTTTGGTTCACGTGCATCGGCCAAGATTCCCTCTGAAAAGAGGAAGGCACTTGATCCACAAAGCATTGAGTGCATTTTTGTTGGATACCCTGATGGTGTGAAGGGATATCGACTTATTGATCTTTCCTCGGACCGGCTCATCATTGAGCATAGTGTCCAATTTGAGGAAAGTGTCTCGCATGTACCTCAGCAGCTGCATGCAGACACATTCACTCTTCCACCTGTCTGAGATGATGAGCATGCACATGTAGACTCTTCTTCAGACGAGAGTTATAATTTAGAGGAATCAGATGATTCAGATTCAGATTCACTGTAAGTACATTCAGATGTAGAGTCAGAGCTTCCAGATGTAGTTTCAGAGCCAGAGAAGAGGCCCAAGTGGGCATAGACTACTCTTCAGGATGCAGGGGATCTCTTCGGTGATCCAAACGATACTAGGAGGATTTGATCTGATTTAGAGGAGCCTCCCGTTGCACTCACTACCACTGAACCATTTCCCTCTAGGCATATTTTCTTGGTCCAGTCTTCTGATCCATAGTATTATGGTGAGGCTACTGGAAATCCCTTTTGGGAATCCGCCATGAAGAAGGAGTACAAATCCCTCCTCGAGAACCAGACTTGGGATCTGGTTCCCCTTCCTTCTGGGAGGAAACTTCTTAGATGCAGATGGGTCTACAGGACAAAGAGTGCAGCGGATAGATAGATCAATAGATACAAAGCCAGGTTTGTTGCCAAAGGCTTTCAGCAGGCTCATGGTATTAACTATGATGAGACCTTTGCTCCAGTAGCGAAGATGGATTCCACATGATTGGAACTTGCCATTGCGGCAAACAAGGGATGGGAAGTCCATCAGATGGACGTGAAGAATTCATTTCTTCACGGTGATCTCTCTGAGGAGATCTACATGGAGCATCCCTAGGGATTTATGCAGGACTCATCATTGTTTTGTCAACTGAAGAAGTAACTTTATGGCCTCAAGCAGGCTCTGAGGGCATGGTATGCCAAGATGGACTCCTACCTGTTGTCACAGAACTTTGTACGTTGTAAATCAAACCCAAATGTATACATGCTAAGGATGATTGATTCACTTCTACTTTTAGTTTTGTATGTCGATGATTTGTTGATCAGCGGTTGCTCTAATTTAGTGATTGCTTCAGTCAAGAGGATTCGGTTTTTGATGAAGGACATGGGTCCACTACACTTCTTCCTTGGACTTGAGATCAGTCAGGATGCATCAGGCATCAAACTGTCTCAAGCCAAGCATGCACAAGATTTCCTTGAGAGATTTCACATGAAAGACTGGAAGTCTGCTCCGACTCCTTTCCTATCAGGAGTCAAACTTGAAGATGGCAAGGAGACTCCACTGGTTGACAACACACTGTACAAAAAATGAGTGGGGAGCTTGTTGTATCTCACACACTCCAGACCAGACCTCTCATATGCAGTTGGCACAGTTTCTAGGTTCATGCAGGAGCCGCATGAGCTACATTGGAAAGCTGCAAAGTGTATCCTTCAATACGTGCAGGGCACCATCACCTTTGGGATTCATTATGCAACAGAATCTACATTAGATCTCATCGGGTTTACTGATTCTGACTAGGCTGGTGATAGAATTGATCACAAGTCCACATCTGGATACTCACTTAGTCTTGGTTTCAAGCCTATCTGTTGGTCGAGCAAGAAGAAAGTTGTCATTTATCTATCTTCAGCCGAGGCAGAGTACAGAGGGGTAGTTAACATAACCATTCAGGCTATGTGGCTACAACATTTCCTAACTGAGTTAGGCATTCAGTTTCATCGATCGGTCGTCATCTGGTGTGACAACCAGAGCACTATGAAGTTTTGCAGAGATCCAATTCAGAGGCAACGGATGAAGCGCATCAAGATCCACGTGCACTACATCCAGGACTTAGTACACGAGGGGATCATTAACTTATAGTTCTGTCCTTCAATAGAACATATGGCAGACATTTTCACCAAGACTTTCATTGAGAAGAAATTCCATTCTCTATGAGGTCGTCTTGGAGTGAAGGACACAGTTGCCTAGCAACTGTAGTTTTTCTTTTTACATACATTGTACCTTTGGGGGGGGGTTCCCATGATGGTTTCCCCCTTTCCTCACTTATTTTCAGTGTATATTTTGTACTTCGGTACCTAACATGGCCTCGTTGCCGGGACCCAATCTTTATTTTCACCATAGTGATGTTCAGGGGGGTGTTGGAGTTACTTGTTACTTCACACACACCTAGGATTTATTTTTCCTAAGGTTTTTATTTGTTTATTAGTCATAATTAGTCGTTATCTATTCTCCTATATTTTAGGAGAGAATATTCCACCTAGAGAATATTCTCTTTCAATTGACACTTCAGTTTGATCAGTTCAGTTGAGTTTAGATGTTGCATTGGGATCATCACCATGCTAATTCAACCTTGCCTTGGTATCATCACCAGAGTGGCACATTAGCCTTGATTCCCTGAGTTAACTCCTCACTACTCTATGTTCAGTGAGTTAACTGAAGACTAGTTGACTAGTTAACTCAACTAGGTGGAAGTCCACTCCTGTAACTACCTGAGAGACTAGAATAGGTGGTAGTTCACTCCCGTAACTGTTGGTGTGTGGCTAGATCACTCTAGACCACCACTATGGCGACTTGGTTCACCTCAAGTCGAACTCATTGAGTTATACATAGTATATCATGTGTAAATTATTCATTATTCACAATGATTAATGAGAAATCTTCCATTCTTTCTCTCCTTCTTCTTCCTTTTCCAATTATCTCTGCAAATGTGTGTATTATTGTTTAGCTAGATCTATTCTGTGCAGGTTCAACACATTTACAATCTTCATCTATCTTGTAGAAGATAGTCATATCATCAAGATATATGATAATGAATCTATACTTTTCTCCCACAAAGATTATATCCATGGATCGTTGGAATGTAGCTTCTGCATTTATCAGACTAAAGGGAATTTTTTCATACATAAAAGTTCCCCATGGGGTTCTGAAATCTGTTTTTTCCCTATCATTGGGATGCATTGCCACCTGATTATATCCTGAGAAACCATCCATCATGGATATCCTATTTTCTCCCACAACTTTCTGAATTATGTGATCCATTTTGGGCAGAGAGTAATTGTCCTTTAGTGAGCATTTATTCATATTTCTAAATTCCACACGAATCCTTATCTCTCCATTCTTCTTCCTTATTGGAACCATATTTTCCAGCCATTCATAATACCTAAGGGGAATGAAGATTTTAGCATCAAGTAATTTCCTCACTTCCTTCTCAATTGTTGGTAGCAATAGGGGCTTAAATTTCCTTAGCTTCTACCTAAAAGGCTTAATACCAGGCTTGAGTTGTATCTTATGTTGTATGATTCTTGTATCATAGGTCTTTAGGTCTACATACTTCCAAGAAAAGACAACCATATATTCTTTGACCAGTTGAAATTATTCTACTTTGTGCTTGGGGGAAATATCTTTGGACATATTTGTGTAGTTTGGTTCATGTTCTGTCCCAATGTTGCATTGTTCAGTGTTGTCATATTTGGGTAGCATTGTGGGATTTATGGGAACATCATTCCTATCAAAAAATTGTTCCAAGGGCACCAATCCTTTAGGAATAATGTTACTTTTTAGTTGAATAACTTTATGCCGAGCCATGTATTCACTAAACTCAGAGGTCATTTGCATATCTACTTAATTCATAGGCTCCCTATTTTCTTCATCATCTAAATCTACATGGATGTTGGAAAATTCATCTATGACCTCCATGAATATCTTGATCTTTTCGTCATCTTAAAACACTTGTCAATATTTTATATTATCGGGGATGGAAGGTTTGTACCTCATATCAATCTCATATCTCATTTGGGGGACAAAAAGGGTTTTAAAGGTGTTGGCAGCTACCGCTAAGGAATCATCCTGCTGGTTAAATTCTCATGAGACAACAGTAATATTAAAATCTTGGTATAAATTATCAATTAAATCCCATACATGATTCATGTACGATCTCATCCTAAGACGCCTTATCTGATCACAACCCTTGATTGTTTGCACCACAAGTTCAGAGTCCCCAAAAACTACCAACTCAGTGATATGCATCTTCCTTACTACTTCCAAACTGCTATCACTCTGTAATTTCTTTGGGTTGTATCAAAGAAACCCAAAGCTAACCACAAACCAACTTGCAGGCTGGAATCTATCCCTTCCAACCCAGAGAGGGCTCTCTCACATATGTTCAATGAAATCAGAGGCTAGGCCTTTAGTAAATGAGAAAATTTATGAATGTTTTGGCCAAAGAAAAAGGAAATCCATTGGGCATGGAGTCCAAACAATACAAATGATAAATATCAGTGATTCGTTGATGAGTATTCCAGGAAAAAAAGGCAAGGTAGACAATGTTCTACAGTGAATATATCAGCTATATCATGGTAGCAGAAATGAAGAAATCAACAGCCCATCATATCAAGAGCATCTAGCTATGGATGAATTCTTGATATAAATTTAGAGGAATAATAGACAATGGAAAATTTATATGAACAGAGAACCAAAGTAAAGATGAATTCTGAACATACAATCTGATAAAAATGAATAAGTATTTAACTGCACATGAGATAGAGCATCTAACAAGGATGAATTCCAAACATATATCGGTTTAAATACCAGAAGACTTATATAGAAATGTTAAACAGAGAAAAAATATCACATAAGAAAACACATACTGTAAAACAACATCGGCATGAATCTCTACTATGAAAACACTCTGTACTTCTGTACTGATATCTTATTAAGCTAAGAAATAAAAAAATCCAATACAAAAGAGTTTCTTTCTCTCCAGTCCCCCTTTGCTAATCAAAATTACAAAAATATATAGGAAGAATTCTTCCCCAAGATGAGGAGGTCGAAGTCAACCATTTTCCTTCATTTTTGAATCAAGTTACATCAAAATAAGAACAAACTCAAAACTGTCTACTAAGAAATAAGAATCAATTTGCTGGAAAATAGGGGTCAAAGGTAACATCATATATGTCGAATCATGATAGTTTTTACAAAACTGGGAGAGTTTTTTGGTGATGAACCCATTCTTGAGAAAAACCTCTTCCAGTTTTTAAAAATTCTTCTCCATATTCTCGTGATCCGTGCCCAAGAATAATAACTAAAACAAGAAATCATTAAGTATTTAAATATGAAAAATAGGCTGAAAATATCCCTTCGAATTTCCAAAAATATGATAGATGTGCAAAAACTGAGAGATGATTTTTTTATTCAGTTTGTTCTTGACAAAATCCTCTTTGTTTTTTTCAAAAAACATTTCTAGTTATTCTAAACACGATATTGAAGTTGACTGCAAAAATAGCGTGCCCTGCAGACTTTGCATAGCGAGGTTGCACATCGAGGGTTCTTTTCGAGTTTTCTTCATATGGTTGATCATTGCAAGCTATATGAAGGCCATTTACTATCATTTTTACTTTTTGAAACATTATTCTAATCCCTTGAACCATTTATCTTCCTTCAAAGCATCAAATTCTTCATCAAGGCTCTAAAACCCCAAATACTTTAAGGTTGAAAATTGAGGCTTAGTTTCAATAAATGATATAACGTACATGCATTTATGTGTTGAATAAAATTCTACACCACTTTCAAACTTGCCTTGATCATCCAATCTGAGTCTGTCATCATGAAATCCCATTTTGTGCAAAAAATGATTTTTTGATACCTACAACACTTGCGTACCATGCTGACGCAACTCGTTGTGCAACTGTAAGCTACAACACTTGCATAGCATGTTTACACACTGAAATTTCTGCAGTTGGTATTTTTTGATTTTATCTCAAACGGTAAACTGGGTCAGGATGAATTTTGATCAGAAACTTAATATCATAATGATTCTTCTATTGGATAAATTTAGGAAAAATCCAGTTCACGGATCTCGAGAAAATTCAAAAATGGTTGTAGATGATGGTGGCTGATTTCTAAAAAATAGTGAAGCATTTTGACTTGAAATTAAGTGATTTTATTCATATTACCTTCATTCATCTCCTATAAACATTTCACGGCAAACAAGAGAACGATTTAAGAGTTATGATAAAAATTCACTTGTGTAGTGTGTGATCACTACACAAGTTTTGTTTTCCCTTGTTTCCATGAAACCCACATGCAAACCTTTTTGTTGATGGTTGAAATGTGATGTCCCAAGTCTACTGAAAGTTGAAACACCTTGGAATGTACTTGATCATAGCTTCAAAAACAATCCCCATGCAACATTTCACAACACCCAAAACTGATACATGTATATACATTTTGCATGTTTTCCTACTTATACATAGTTGAATATAGGTCATGTTGATAGGTTTATTAAAGGACTCTAAGATATATGTAGGTCATCAAACAAAAATAACCCCTGTGCTTGCTTCCAAAATGAGGATACATCAAACCCTAACCAAATTTCAAAACTAGGGTTTCTATGTACTCTGATTTATTTCATATGACATATGGCATAAGTGTTGCAAGGTGGAAAATCATGCCTTTAATTACTTGGGATGTTGGATAGGTGACATGACTTAGTAAACTAGAATTTAAATGAAATTAGAACAGACAAGGGCTAGGACAATTGAATTTACCCCAATACATTATATGTGCTAATATTTGGCTCATATTGGAGATGTTATCCTCCATGTGAGGTAGCAAAGATGACCGTAGACCTGTGCCTTCATCCATTGGGATACTCCTGAACCATGTTTGCAACCTGAAAAATGACCTATGACTTTCTCCTTTGAAATTTGAAACCAATTTAATACTACACAGGAAGTCACACTGCAAACCCAAACAGAAGCTGCAAGTTGAAAGCTGAAAACTGACTACTGAAAAAGATGTTGCATACTGAAAATACACATGCTTAAAATCAAAATGAAATAAATGCCTTCCTAGGAAAGCTTATTTCATACAATATCCTACTCTAATCTACTAAAGACATATTATTGCATCAAATGATACAAAAATGACAGTGTAACCATGAAAGAAAATGGCTTAATAACTGGAGTTTGCTTTGATTTTTTTCAAGTAGAAAGAATTTTTTTACAACTAGCATGCGTTGCAGACTTTGCAAATAGCATGCGCTGTAGACTTTGCATAGCGAGGTTGCAAAATGAGTGTTCTTTTCGATTTTTTTTTCATATGGTTGATCACTGCAAGTCATATGAAGGCCATTTCCTATCATATTTAATTTTTCAAACATTATGATAAGCCCATGAACCATTAATATTCCTTCAAAGAATCAAATTCTTCATAAAGGCTCTAAAACCCCAAATACTTTAAGGTTGCAAAATGAGGCTTAGTTTAAATAAATGATATAACATGCATGTATTTATGTGTCGAATCATCTTATACACCACTTTCAAAGTTATCTTGATCATCCAATATGAGTCTTCCATCATGAAATCCCATTTTCTGCAAAAAATGATACCTACAACACTTGCGTAGCGTGCTGACGCAACTCAATGTGCAACTATGAGCTACAACACTTGCGTAGCGTGTTTGCACAATGAAATTTCAACAATTGGTATTTTTTTATTCTCTCAAATAGTAAATTGGGTCAGGATGAATTTTTGTTAGCAACTTAATATCATCATGATTCTTCTACTGGCGAAATTTGGGAAAAACCCAGTTCATGGATCTCGAGAAAAATCAAACATGGTTGTAGATGACAGTGGCTGATTTCTCAAAAATAGTGAATCATTTTGACTTGAAATTAAGTGAGATTATTCATATTAACTTCATGCATCTCATATAAAACTTTCATGATAAGCGAGCACATGATTTAAGAGTTATGATAAAAATGCACTTGTGTACCGTGTGATCGCTAAACAAGTTCTGTTTTCCCCCGTTTCCACGAAACCCGCATGAAAACCTTTTCCTGAAGGTTGAAATGTGATGTCCCAAGTCTACTGAAAGTCGAAACACCTTGGAATGTACTTGATCATAGCTTCAAAAAAAATCCCCATGCAATATTTCACAACACCCAAAATTGATATATGTATATTAGGGTTTGGATGTTTTCCTTCTTATACATAGATGAATATAGGTCACGTTGATAGGTTTATTAAGGGACTCTAAGATATATGTAGGTCATAAAACAAAACTAACCCCTATGCTTGCTTCCAAAATGCAGATACATAAAACCCTAACCAGATTGCAAAACTAGAGTTTCTATGTACTTTGATTTCTTTCATATGACATATGGCATAAGTGTTGCAAGGTGGCAAATCGTGCCTTTAATGACTTAGGATGTTTGAGAGCTGACATGACTTAATAAACTAGAATTGACATGACATTAGACTAGACAAGGACTAGGACGAGTGACTTTAACCCAATACATTATATGTGCTAACACAAAAGAATAATTAGGGCCTCATACTCAACTACATTGTTAGTGGCCTCAAATTCTAGTTTGTAGGACAAATAAATTTCTTCCTTTTTAGGGGAGATGAGTGTTGGGCCTCGAAAACAACACATTTTACAAGGTCATTTAACCATTTTCATTTAATTTACCCTTTAATCTTCATTCCTTTCTGTTGAGCACTCAACACACACTAAAAGTCTATGTCGATTTTTTACTTTTTGGGTACCACTTGATCCTTTTCACTATCTGTTTTTCCTTCAGTATGAAACTAATACCTGCGCTTATTTTTCATATTTGATTTTTCTAAAGTTTTCTTGAACATAAAACAAAGAATCATCTTAACCATTAAAGGGTACTTAACAACTACTTAAAGAATCGACAAAATAAATCTTTCCCCAACATACTTAGAAGTTCAATATTCGTAAAGGATAAAGGTGACGAAAATCGTTTGAGGGAAACCACCCCCCTCCCATGAGAGGGCTCCTTTTGACTAGACTACCAGGAAAACCGGTTGAACAAACTCCCGACAAAGGTAATGAAGATATAGAAGGTTTACAACACATGTTTAAAAAATTATCAAATGAAATCATAGACATGAAGAGAAGTGCAGGAGAGGGAAACCAAAGCCAAAGGCCCTATAAGCATTTCTTTAAAAGAAATCCACCTTTCAAAGAAATTGAACCTCCCCCATCCAACTTAAATATTGATCTAGGGAACGTTGTGTCTAATTATTTTTTCACTTATCATCAGGAAAACCACTCTGAAAGGGACTTCCCTCAATGGGTACACTCCATGAATTTGATGGCCAATCGGTTTCTATATGAAGTCTCCCTGGCCGAACATCCAAGCAGTTCAGTCATGAATATTGATGACCATGAAGAAGTTGACCCACCACAAGATACAACCATGTTGTTATGGGATTCTGACCTGATTATGCGTTTCGACGACCTATTTGAGTCTCAGGAACGACCCATGGAAGTTTCAACGATACAGACACGTAGTAAGGGTCTACCTGGGTCGAAAGATACCAATGTCGCTCGGGCCTCGAAGAGTAAGTCAACTCTGGATCACTCGAAAACACCTTTCTCTCTCGGTAAGAAACCTATAAGCATTCATACCCAAGAATCACCCAAACTAGATTACAACATGGTCCAAGATTTGAATAAGTTAAGGGTTAATATATCTGTTATGGACATATGTAGGATTCCTCAGCAGAAATACTTTCTGCTATAGGCTCTAAGCTCACAAAAAAAAATGACGGTAGCGAGTGGCATGGAAAGAAATCTATCTTCCATCGATCCAATGAACAAACCAACTTTGAACACCTGTTTGGGAGATAGGAAGGAGAAACCTTTTGTCCCACCGTTCCTCTTAACGTTTGAATTCTTCAACATGAAGCTTCACAATTTCTTGGTAGATTATGGGGCGTCTTCCAATGTGATGCCCTTGGCCATCTACAAGAAATTGAATGTTGTTCCTCTCAAGAGTGATAAACATGTCATGCAACTAGATAGGACCCTGGTCAAGGTCATAGGAGAACTCAAATATGTGATGATCAAAATATCGACACACCCCACGTTTGTGCAAGTGATCGACATTATTGTAGTAGATATCCCATAGGCATATGGGCTCTTACTGAGTCGAGATTGGTCTAAAAAGCTAAACGGATACTTTAGCATGGACTGGGTACACCTTTGGCTACCACTGAAGGGATATAAGAACATGATTAGAATCGATAGGGAGAGGTATCTAAAACATACAGTCACTTCTTTAGAAACCCTTAACGACCCCTCGTCCATAGATTTACCCATACTGGGCAATTATTCCTGCAAATCCTACTTCAGAAATTTTGCCCCCCTCTTATCCGATGTTCCTCTTACCCAAAACTATGAATTGATTTTCCAAGGGAAATCGTCGATACCGAAAGGAGACACCCTCTTCTACCAAAACCCAATGCTAGAGCTTGCTAAACAAGAGGTCAGGGAGCAAGAGACTAATAAGGGAAACAAAAATAGTGATTCGCGTTCACAAATTTGGACCCTCTATTTTGATGGATCTAAATCTCAATAAGGGTTTGGAGCAGGATGCATCCTCATCGATCCTATTGGTAAACGCCGTTTCTTTTCCTGTAGGCTAGAATTCGAATGTACCAACAACACTTCCGAATATGAAGCTTTGGTACAAGGATTAAGGAAAGCCATAGATTTGGATATCAAATAATTGAAAGTTTTTGGGGACTCTGAAATTATTGTTAGACAAGTAAGAAATACTACACATTGTAATTCTCCTCATCTGAAGAACTATCGGCAAGAGGTGCATAGGTTAATAGATCACTTTGAAGCTTTTAATATCACTATGATCCCCAGAACAAAGAATACTCTTGTTGACTCCTTGGCCACAGTCGCTTCTAAGTTGTCGCCTTTAGAAGATTATGAAGCCTCCCGATTCATTGTGGAACTGCTCTACAAATTGTCGGTACCGAATAACATTTCCAATTGGAAAGTCTTTGAAGGACATGAAAAAAGCATAAACTTCTTGACTAACCAAGACAATTTCAAAGATCTTGCTATTGATGATCAATAATTTGAACATATGTACACATAAACCAATCCTCGGATGGGACAACCTATGGATAAATCAAAGGGTCACACGATCCCAAAAGGGATAGCTAATCTAGAAAATCTATTTGATGTAAAAGAGCGATTTAAGGGACCCAAAAATGCTAAGACTAGCAGCTCTTGTCCTCTGCATGAAACTACAAATCTTGGAACCCCGGAGAGTCCAAAGAATGTGAATCTAAGAAAGACTTTATCTAAGGAAGAGAGGAATGCTTACCTCAAATTATTCAGACAATACCAGGATGTCTTCGCGTGGACCTATAGGGATTTGAAAACGTATGGTACCTGCATCATTCAACACACCATCCCTCTAAAACCGAAAGTGAAACCTTTCCAACAAAATCTCTGAAAGTATCACCCATCCCTGGAACCTCTTATGTATCAGGAATTAAAGAATCTTTTAGATGCCAAGATCATTTTTCAGGTTAGGCATTTCTCTTGGGTAGCGAACCTTGTTCTGGTGAGGAAAACGTTAGGGGAGATCTGCCTATGTGTAGATTTTAGGAACCTCAACAGGGCTTCATAAAAGGACCATTGCCTAATCCCGCCGATGGAACAACTCCTGTAGACTGTGTTTGGCTCAGATATCTTCTCTTTACTAGACGGTTTCTCAGGTTATAACCAAGTTCTTGTTTCAGAGGAAGATCGTTTAAAATACACTTTCTGAACCAAATGGGGAACCTTCTCTTATAAGAGCATTCCTTTCGGGTTAATTAACACAGGAGTTAACTTCCAAAGAGCCATGGACGTAGATTTTTGGGGACTAATCAATAAATTCATGGTAGTGTATCTATATGACATAACAGTGTATTCAAAGAATAGAGAAAAGCACATACAACACTTAACTCATATTTTTGAGAGGTGTAGGAAATACGGTATATCCTTAAACCCTAAGAAAACTATCTTCAGTGTCGAGGAAGGTAATTTGTTAGGTCATATTATATCCCAGGAAGGGGTTCGCATAGACCTGGAAAGGATTAAAGCCATAGCTCAACTTCCCTTACCCCATAACAAGAAGGCTATGCAGTCCTTTTTCGGGAAAATCAATTTTGTGAGGAAGTTCACTCTCGACTTCGCAGAAATCATCAAACCCTTACAAAATATGATTCACAAATATGCCTAATTTAAGTGGGATGATGAGCGAAAAGACGCCTTCAACAATATCAAGGCTACCATTTCCCAAGCCCCAGTGTTGCAAAGTCTCGATTTCAATAGAGAATTTTTCCTTTATACTTTTTGCTCCGATCAATCGCTTGTTGTAGTCTTGACTCAGAAGGATGATGAAAACAACGAAGCCCCGGTGTCATTTATGATTACTAATCTTCAAGGAGCTGAGCTCAATTATCCTACTGTAGACAAACAAGCCTACGCGGTTTATAAGGCAATAAAACACTTCAGGTATTACATCCTCAAGAATCATACTAAAGTAATTGTGTCGCACCTTGCAGTCTGATCCTTGTTTACCCATCAATAAATGGAAGAAAGAAGAGGGAACTAGATGGTGGTAGTCCAGGAATTTGATCTGGATATAAAACCTGGGAAACTAGTAAAAGGACAAGGGTTTTGCAAGCTTGCAACTGAAGCCCAGGATCAAGTAAATGAAGATCTTGGATGGGAGAATGAAATGGCACTATGGTGTGGTGAAGTAGCATACATCTCCCTAGGACAAGACTCCTGGTATAAATATTTAACTTATCTTCTACATCATGGGACTTGTCCCGAAAACCTCAACCCG
Organism: Picea engelmannii; assembly: GCA_009831015.1. Classification (NCBI taxonomy): domain Eukaryota; kingdom Viridiplantae; phylum Streptophyta; class Pinopsida; order Pinales; family Pinaceae; genus Picea; species Picea engelmannii. Next base: position 244,525 of record ML780174.1, on the reverse strand, counting down.
AGAGAAAGGAGAGCCCTGAGATTTAAATCTTCACAATATCGTCTTATAAATTTGTTGCTCTTCTGGATCAATTATGATGGGGTACTATTAAGATGTCTCAAACAAGAAGACGCAGACAAGATACTGAAATAACTCCATGATGGCCTCGTCGGGGGACATTTTGTAGGAAACACTACCACTCATAAGATTCTGAGAGCCGACTATTATTGGCCCACCTTGTTCAAAGACGCTCATACTTACGCTAGAAACTATAAGACTTTTCAAATAAGCGCTGGAAAGGAGAAAAGAGCGGTGGTCCCACTCCAACCTGTTACTGTCTCCCAGCCTTTCGAGTAGTAGGGGTTGGATATCATAGGAGAAATCACACCTAGCTCCTCAAAACTGCACAAGTACATTCTTACTACCACCGACTATTTCATGAAATGGGCAGAGGCCATCCCTCTGACTCATGTAAATGAGAAGGTAGTGATCCAATTCATAGAACATAAGATGATCATGAGGTTCAATGTCCTTTTTGTTCTGGTCTTTGATAACACAACTTACTTTTCTTCCACCCTATTGACAAAGTTTTCTCTAGATAAAGGAATCATAATCAATTACTCTGCAAATTACTATCCCCAGGGAAATGGCGTGGCTAAATCAACTAATAAAAACCTAGTAAGGATATTAAAAAAGACAGTTACGAATAACCAAAGAAATTGGCATGATCTACTCTATAATGATCTATGGGCCGATAGGGTCACACCCAAAGAAGCTATAGGAAATTCCCCATAATTTTTGGTCTACGGGCAAGAAGCCATCCTCCCAAATGGATTCTATATTCCATCTCTTCAGTTGGACCAAGATTCCAATGAAGAAACCTCATCGACCATGCAACAATATATTAACACTCTTCTCATGCTGGAAGAAGAGAGAGAAAAGGCTAAGTCAAAGTTCCTAGCTCACCAACAGATAGTGAAAATATGGTTCGATAAGCATAAGGCTAAAGAAAATAATTGTGAAGTAGGAGACTTGGTCCTAAAGTGGAACAGAGCAAATGAACCTAAAGGGAAACATTCCAAGTTTCAGAGTCTATGGCTTGGACCTTTCCAGATAGCTGAGAAAAACGAAACAGGAACTTATCGGTTGATGATTCTAAGGGGGAAACCTAATTCCCTCCCAGTAAATGGCCAAGCCCTAAAACAATACTTCCAATAAAAAAATAAAAAATAAAATAAAATAAAATAAATTGGGGCATCAGTTAGGATCAAAGGAAACGAAGGAGGAACAAAGATTCTTCTTTTTCCCAGTGAATCTCCATTTGTTGAGCACTCAACATACCCTAAAATTCTATGTCCATTTTTTACTTTTTGGGTACCACTTGATCCTTTGCACTGTCTGTTTTGCCTTCAATATGAAACTAATACCTGTGCTTATTTTTCGTATTTGATTTTTCTAAAGTTTGCTTGAACATACAACAAAGAATCATCTTAACCATTAAAGGGTACTTAACAACTACTTAAAGAATCAACAAACTAAATCTTTCCCCAACACGCTTAGAAGTTCGACATCGATAAAGGACAAAGGTGATGAAAATCGTTTGAGAAGTTTAAAATAACCGAGCATCGATCTTCATCGACGTCGACAAACGAAGGTCTTTCCTTTTGCGATTAAACTTCGGCAAGAGTATCGTCGAAGACCAATACATTCGTCTTCGGAATAAAAATGAAAAGGTAAGTGTCACACAAGGAGAAGACCGGTATCATCGACCACCAACACCCGACGCGATTTCAGCGTTGGGGAGTTACGAAATAAAATACACATTAATTTTACATTTTAAAGTGTTGATCCCCGAACTCCAATCTAGAAAGACACGACGTGATGAGATGTTTTAACCCTCAGATTTTTTAGGTACAACGCATTTAAGGTGTTAATAAAATTGTGGATCACGCATTAGTTTCTAATCCATGCATGAATCAAAAGAAATCGTTTAAACTTGTCAATACAATGCATCTGCCTCCATGCCTCCGCCATCAACCAGTTACAATTTAATTGCGGGGAACCGATGACAGTTTATTTTTGAATTTCATTTATTAATCATATTAACTGACTGATATGACGTATAGAGTCTCTCATGTTATATGATGTTGACGTCATTGTGTATGATCCTATTCTGCATGACAAAGAATTCAGAACAAACAGAGGAGCAGGGCTAACGATCTAGAGAAGTCGTCCAAAGTTCAGTGAGTATTAGACAACTAGCTTAGCAAGCATTACAGGTATGTATCCACTCGTGATGTTTTACACTTCATTTTTATGTTCTCAACCAAACTATGCTCTATACACATGTTTAAAGGATGTTTTAATTGCAGGAACAATGCCTCCGAAGAAACCCTCCACTAGGAAATTCCCAAGAGCTCCAAAGCCGCAAGAAACAAAACAAGGAGAGGGATCCTCCCCAACAGTTGCAAGACAATTAGAATTCTCCTCCAAACTGGTGCCTGTCATTAAGACAACTACCAATAAGGACTTCATCCAACCCCTGGCCTTCGGGGACACAGAGGAAAACATTGGAGCCAAAACAACATTCCCTCGCTGGGAATTTTTTCTTAAGAAGATCAATAAAGAAGAACCCCTCAAGTACACCTCGTATAGTGATCATGATATAAGGAAGCTCGATGATGATGTCCTCCCAAACATTCGTAGGTCTTATCTACACATGGTGGCAAGTCGAACTCTAGTGTTTCCTTGCATTGAGCTCCTAAAGTGGCTCATCGACCACACCGATGCACATAAATGTTTGATTAATGATGATAATGGTGGATGCATCGGGGTCTTCTTGTCATCAGAGGTTCAAAGTTACTACAAGCTCAAGGAGTTGGAAGAAAACTTCAGCACTGATTTCATTTTGAGTTTTTATTCATCACACGATACTAGCAAAATCATGGCGTCGTGGTGGAGGGAAGACAAAAAATTCACGAACCGGACTGTTAGTTGGTACCCAATGACCAATCTAAGGGAACCATAAATATACTTGATGGCTCTTCTCTGCAAGTTGCACGGGAATAAATATTGCTCCCGGTTTTTAGAGGCTTGGATGCCCCTAGCTTATACGGTGGCCATTTCAGGCACGGGTTTCAATTGGGGTGCCATAATCTCCAAATAGTTGAGTGCCTGCATAAGACAATCCTAGACACCAAAATAAGGGGAAACCCCTTCCTTCTACATGGCCTCGTATCTATTAGACATCATCTGTGCCAGGAACGTTTTCTCTGGAATGAACTTGAACTGGCACTCCTCGGAGCTCCCGGTCCATGTATACTTCAACATCTTATGGGATAACAGGTACAAAAAATCCTATGCTCTTATATGTGACCATTTTATTGCACGTATCTATTTTTTTTTGTTCAGGAAAGAGTGCCCTGGGCTGTCAAAAGAAGCAAAAAAGGTTATATCCAAATTGGGTCACTGGTATCTAGATGAGCGCAAAACCTACATCATGGTTTTTGGAGCCACAAGGGGAACCCATTTGTTACTCATATATGTTCTCGACCGACTAGTTTTAGGGGAAATTTTCTACCAGACCATCCTTCAAGGATACAATGCCACTTTAGTAAAGGACAAGAAGCGGGCCTTCATTTCGTATGGGTTTCATATTGGCTTCTACATGGTCAAAGATATCGTGCATGCTAAGCAAGAAGGGCTGAGTCAACTAGAATTTTGGTTCTGCACTGGTCGATTTTGAAAACACTATCCCAAGGGCTTGGTCCTACAACACGCATCGCAGGTAGCATCATGTTGGCCTTATTCCCATGATTGGTTCGAAGATGAAATTTTCACCGAAAACGCTCAAGTTTGGGATGAAGTGGCATCAAGGAGGGTTGATCCTCGAAAGACTAGGTTCAAAGCTATGATTTGGGAAGAGAAAGTGACGTCTTTGGAGAAGATAGCTCAAGAAATTCTCAGGACCCAGGAAGGAAATGTAGCATATGAATTGGGTGAATAAATAGGTGATCCCCAAGAGGGCATCGAGGTAGCGACAGTTTATCAGGAATCCCTGATACAAATCAGGGATTTCCCTGAAGTTCAAGCTACATAGGGGATGGGTGAAATTTTGTACCAACAAAGCCATCTACTAATGAAATAGATGCAGGATGATCCATACCTTATCATAACACTCGTACTTCCAACAGGTACCCAAGAACAAAGCCCGACGGAGTCAATCATCCTTGAGCCCACAAACCTCAAGAACACCAACGGGTTAGGCAACACTGGATTCACAACATCACCGATCAACTCCCCTGTGGATAGGACAAATCAAACAGAGGCAAGTCAGGTGTCAATAGAAACACGAGCGCCTAATTCCCTTAGAAAATGTATACATATATATAGCGACGACGAAATCCCGGAACCATCTCATGAATCCCTGATGCGTGTCCAAGAGGAAAAAGGCCCTGAGAAAGTTTTCTCCCCTGAGCCCAAAGTTCAAGACAAGGAGGTCTCACAAAAGGAAATAGAAGTCGAAATCTTCCTCGACACAAAAGAACCCAATGAATTGGAAACCAAAGTGGATTCGAATGATGAGCCCGAACCAAAGGAGACAAAGAAAGGATCCCCACAAAAGGAAATCAACAGTTCTGCATCCGATGAACAAGTAAGTAACGAGTCTATACTCGACACCTCCATTCTTCCCAACACTCAAATCCCCGACGAGAGACAAGTAGGAGTCAGACCCGCAAGGTACATCAAGGAAGTTCGAGAGTCCAATATTGAACAAATATACACCACCAGTAGTTTTGGAAACAAACTAACGTGGGGTGATTAGCAGATACGAGAGATAGTAGACGAGGTAGAAGATATCTATGTGATATCCTATGATCAAAAGAGAAATTCCATTGTTCAAAGGACTGGAAAGAAAATAAGGATCTCATTGGATCACTCCATCTTAGTTACCATAGAGGAGAACTTGATCAACACAGCAGATGCCTGGATGTCTGAACTGGTTGACATTGGAAGGGCCCTCTCAGATGCCACCTTGGATAGATCTAGGAGGGATGAAAAGGAACTATCCACCACCCTAAAAGAGCTCGATCACTTGCACCATATTTCCAAATACTATAAATTCACCACGCAAATCCCTATGTATCTTAGAGGTGAGTTCGCAGGAGTTTACAATGAGCTCAAGAAGGAAAAACACATGTTAACCGAGAACATAGCTGAATTCCAAGAGGACACTCTCATGGCCCTCGCGACATGAAAGGTGATAGAGAGATGGTATTAAAGGGTGCAATAAGAAGTAGAAATACTCGATTACATCGAGGCAGTCCAACAAGGCCGAGATAAGGAAAAACACGACATTCGGATGGTAGGCAAAAGTAGTCTTAATCGCATGAAGCGATCCGCCGAGTACTGGGGTAAGATGTCTCGAGACCCATATCGAGAGATCCAATAACAATGGACTATATGTAGAAAGCACTGAGATAAAATTAACAAAATAATGAAAGACGTCGAGCTCCCCAAGTTCAACACCCTCGATAATTTCACTGACCTGAGAAACGTGGTCAAGCTGCATGCCGAACAAGATGTGCTATGGACCGAAGAGTTTGCAAAAATAGTCGATGCGAGGCCAAGGCAAGTGCAACAATTTGCAGAACATTCGATCAGAGCCTGAACCATGCTACAGCAGTTGAACTCCAGTTTATTAAAGTATTGAGCACATGTAGTGGACATCAGGGGAATATATGTGACCCCGATGGAACAACATAGATTTCCATGGGCCCAAACTTGTGAAGAGTTGTTTGTTATATGGACTGAATACAAGAGAAGTCACCCTTTCCAAGAAGTATCTCAGGATGACTGTTAAAGAAGTTGTTAGAAGATAACACCACATGGCTATTTATGTTTGTTTAAACTGCACTTAGCCGTTAGTTTCAGTTAAAACTTTATATTATAAATAAAGACACCGACCAATTAGCAAAGGGTGGATGGTTGTTGTAAGAACTCTTTTTTTTTTGTTGTTAAGAATTATTTTGAGACTGCTATGAATTGAGAAGTCCTTCTAGACCAAAGATAAGCTATTTTCATCAGATGCATGTGATTGGACTTGGAGAAGAACAACTTCCTATCCTGTTTCATGAATGATGCAGTAATGAGTAAGAGAAATTATTTTTGTTGTCGAGTTATCTGGTGCAATGTCTTGATGTTCTTTGCTTTAATGATGAAGATAAATCGTTGTGTTATTATGTGATGCATGGTTATGGTAGATGAATTATTTTTCTTTACATTATCTTATTACATATGTTCTTTCTTTATGATAGCTGGTGTCTCATACAGTAATTGGATTCTCACATGGTTAATGTATTAGTACTAGGCCTGTGGTATAAGGTAATTGTCTGCATGTTGAGCAACGGGTTATCCCAAGATTAATCTCTTCCCCAGTAGTTAAAACTTAATCCTGTTGTTTTTCAAGTTGGTTTATATTGGCTTGCATCTCTCATATCATCCCCACCTAAGAGAAAATACAGAAGAAAAAAGTCTTAACTGAAGGAAGAGCCTTCATAAGAAAACACAAAAGCCCATCGATAAATTGGTCGGATCGAAAGATCTGGAGAACCATTCCATTTTAAACGTTGCAGAGTCTAATTGGACCTTGGTGGCGGGTTTGGTTCCTACTGTTGAGTCAAGGGATTTAGGGCCCATCAACACTTTTGTCACTCATATTTCCTCATTTGTCCATTTCTTCCTTATATGAGATTAACGTGATGTATGTACATTAAAATAATTGATTTACCATATTGTGATGATTACTTAGGGTAGATATTGTGGTTTCCTAACTTACTTGTGCAGTTAAGAAAGTTTGCTACTGGAATTGCAATGTATGTGACTATTGGAATAATAGGCATATATTTGTTCCCGTAGTACTACAGGAATACCTATAGCATCCTGTAACATCCCCGACCACCCATGTCGAGGCATGCTACATGAGATAACTCTTTTATTATCTCTGCGGAACATACTATAACATACCCAGCACCCAATTGAGTTATGCCACGCAAATTTTTCGAACTGCATGCAATTAAAACATATACACAAATAACTCTTGTGGAACTTTACATATAAAACGGAAATAGACAAATACATTATGTAAACAAATAGATTCATACTGGAAATAACATTAAGATATATATGCAACATATTCATTCAATACCCATAAATATAAACACAGATATAACCACAAATAGGATAAACCCATAAAATTAAGCACGTAAATAATAATGCAACATGTAAATTTATCGCACAGTTGACACTTATCTTGGTAAGAATATCACCAACTGTGTACAGACCTTCCACGAACCTCCCAGCCTTAAACCACACTGCTCATCACTCTTAGCAGTGGGTCACCCCCAAGCTGGGACTAAACTCCACCTGGGTAAAGGGATTCCTAACCAGGCTAATGGCTCATAGACAACAGGAAAGACTTCATCAATGGTGCCAACTCAAATGAAAAACCTACAGTCCCTCATACCCCACATGCATGTCCCACCCCAGGAAGTGTTCCCCTTCTCTTCTCAACAATCCTTTGACTGCCCCACTTCCTTTCTGGGCTTCAGCAACAGGCCAGACAGGAAGTCTCAGAGCCCTGTAGCTACAGTTTATCACCTTAGAAAATCAATTCCCAACAATTCTCTCACCCAGAGAGAAATTTCTCATGGGCCTGACAAATCACCTCTTCAATATCCCATGGGCCTAACAACCCGCTTCTTTAGTCCAGCTCCCAAGCTAATCAGCTACACCTACAGGTATGGATACAGGCATAGGTTCAGGTACAGTGACATGAAGGTACAAAGGATAGCTCAATGCGTGAGTGAATGATCGTGGAATGGATGAATGGATGACTGAATGATGGAAAAGATACCAAAATGAACTAATTGCAAACTATATGTATGCATGTCCTGAACTTGACACTTGTCATGTTGGGAGATACTTTGGCCCACTTGTCCCCATCCTTAAAACTTAGGATAAAATAATTATCCATACTTTATACTTTAAGAAATATTAATATAATATTCCTTTTTTGGCTTAAGCTCCCTAGATTATCCCTTTTAATTAACTTTTAGCCCCCCCCTTTCCCTAACTAGTGGATTTTAGTCTCCCATCTCTTTTATCGTGGTTGGTCTATGCGTAGCGATGTATTTTATATTAATCATGAGACATATACAAAAATAGGTGCATTGGCCTTTAACATCTAGACTCTCCAGCCTAATCATCACAAAAGGGCTCACCAATGTATATAACATAGCATATACACAAATACTTGTTGGCCTCAATATCGTGCGCACTTAAGTTGTTGCGTGTGATATCCTAGAATGTGCATACTTCATCATTTTACTGTGCAGTACATGCACGCACTATGCCATGAAATGTGTATAAAAAAAATGATTCCAAGCAACTCACCAGCTTACGTACATTTGCATTTACATTTACAACTAGGTTCGGCCTACATATATTACAATCCCCTCCCCTTATTTATGCACTATGCTCAGTGCATTATGTACACATATACAACAAAGGTTTCAAAAATACTCAAAAAGATGCGAGTATTCTTCCCGCATTGCATCCTCATGCTCCCAAGTAGCATTCTCAAGACTGTACCAGGTCCATTGGACCTTTATAAGCCCTATGGATTGATTCCAGAGTTTTTTTATTTTCTGGTCTAGAATGCGTACCATATGTAGTTGAAAAGTGCCTTCTTGCTCCACCTGAATCACATTCCAATCAATAACATGATTAGCATCATGTATATATTTCTTGAGCAATGATACATGGAATATATTATGAATAGACATAGATGTAGGAAATGCAATCATATAAGCTACTGGACCAATCATCTCTAGGATTTCAAACGGCCCATGATAGCAAGCTTCCAACTTTGAACAATTTCCCAAATTCAGAGAACTTTTGTTGGCCTTCACTTTCAAGAATATACGGTCCCCCACTTTAAATTACCTATGATTTCTACATTTATCAACATATATTTTCTTCCTATCTTGGGAATCCTTTAAATTTTATTTTATTTTTATCATTTTCTCCTCCATTTCCCTGAGTAAATTTGGCCCAATCACTGCTCTATCTGCTGGGTTATCCCAGTTGACTGGTGTGTTGCACTTTCTTCCATAAATTTCCTCAAATGGGATCATCCTCAGTGATGCTTGGTACCCATTGTTGTAAGAAAAATATACCAAGTGTAGGTAGTCTTCCCATTTTGATGGTTTATCCATCATATACATCCTCAACATATCCTCAATCACTTGATTCACCCTCTCTATTTCTCCATCTGATTCAGGATGATAAGTTGTGCTAAAATTCAAATTTGTTCCAAATCCATTAAATAATCCCTTCCAAAAATTTGAGGTAAGTTTTGGATCTTTGTCAAACACAATTGTCTTGGGTATGCCATGTAATTGAGCAATTTCCCTCATATAAACATCAACAATGTTGGCTGCCTTGTGAGTGAGCTTAACTGAAATAAAATGGGCAGCTTTAGTAAGCTTATCCACCACTACCATGATAGAATCATGTTGCTTGTTTGTTTTGGGCATTTTGGTTATGAAATCCATTGTTACAAATTCCCATTTCCACTCAGGAATGGGTAATGGTTGTAACAAACCAGCTGGGTGTCTATGCTCAACCTTTACCTTTTGACATTCCAAACATTTGGCAATAAAATCAACAACTTCTTTATTCATTCCTGACCAATAATATTGGCTCTTGACAGCTACAATAGTTTTTTGATAACCTAGGTGCCCATCATAAGGTACATTATTCATTTCTCTCAATATCAGATTTTTCAATTCATGGGAATTCAGTACATAAATTCTTCCCTTGTACATGAGAATTTCATCATTTTCTAGCTTGTATTCTTCAATTTTCTGCTGCAAATTACCTTGTTGTAATTTTGCCACTAATTCCTTGTAATTCAAATCTAAATTTGCAACCTCTATAATTATGTCCTTCAAATATGATTGGTACATGATAATGGATTTAGCATGCAATTCATGCACTCTTTTGTTGAGTTCATCGACCACTGTGTTCTCTTTTCCCTTGATATGCTTTATATCAAAGTCATATTCACTTAGAAATTCTAGCCTTCTGCTTTGCCTAGAATTTAGAATTGGTTGATCAAATAAATATTTCAGACCATTATGGTTTTTTCTCAGCTCAAACCTTTTTCCCATGAGGCAGTGTATCCACTTCCTCAAGGCATGCACCATGGCTGCCAACGCCAAATCATGAGTGGCATAGTGTCTTTCATGCTCCTTCAACTTCCTTGATTCATAACATATAACAAATCCATTTTGATTGAGGACTCCACCAAGTCCTTCTTTACATGCATTTGTGCATACAATGAAGTCTTCATTTGGGTCTGCAATCCTTAGTATTGGAGCACTTGTTAATAATTTTTTCAAGTGTTGGAAACTATTTTCACAATCCAATGTCCACTGAAACTTCACACCCTTCTTTTGCAAGGAAGTGATTGGGTGTGCAATCTTTGAGAATTATTCAATAAATCTCCTATAGTATCCTACAAGGCCCATGACTGATCTGACCTCTGTCACATTCTTTGGCGCTGGCCATTCTCTAATGTATTCTATCTTCTCAGGATCCACTACTATCCCATCCTTTGAAATGATATGCCCCAAATAATGAATTTGCTTCTGATAAAATGAACACTTTCTCAATTTGGCATACAACTGATGCTCCCTTAATAATTTCAACACCATCATCAAATGATGCTCATGCTCTTCTTCTGACTTGGAATATACAAGGATGTCATCCAAAAAGACAATGACAAACTTGTCTAAGTATTCTCGGAAAACACCATTCATTAAGCACATGAAAACAACTGGTGCATTTGACAACCCAAATGGCACCACTATGAACTCACAATGACCATACCTTGTCTTCAAGGCGGTCTTTCTGATATCTTCCTCCTTAATATTTACCTGATGGTATCCTGACCTGAGATCTATCTTTGAAAATATCTTTGCATCCTTCAATTGATCAAAGAGATCATCAATCCTTGGCAGATGACACTTGTTCTTTATAGTCACTTTATTCTTTTGTCTGAAATCAATGCAAAATCTTAATGTCCCGTCTTTCTTCTTCAAAAACAAGACTAGGGCACCCCAATGTGACACACTTGAGCATATATACCCCTTCTTCAGAAGTTATTCAAGCTGCATTTGCAACACCTTCAGCTCTGGCGTACTCATTCTGTAAGGAGTCTTTGACACTGGAGCTTCTCCAGGCATTAAATTTATAGAGAAATCAATATCTCTCTTTGGGGATAATCCTTGTACCTCCTTGAACACATCTTTAAAATCTTCTAGGATTGCATGATCTTCCAAATTTTGCATCCTATCTTTAGGTGTCTCTTCCATATGAGCTGCAAATATTTGACACCCTTCTCTACAACATTTCTTCAGTTGCATTGCTGAAATTTCTCTGATGGTTACTACCCTGGGAATTCCCTACACTTTCCTTAGGTTCCCTTCCTCATCCAAGCAAGTAAATTCCTTGTTATGACAGTTTAAGATAGCATGATGTTGTTCCAACCAATCCATCCAAATTATACTTTCATAGGAAACTAAATGCAAGAAGTTCAAATATATCCTGGTGTTTAGTCCATTCATGTCCATAAGACATGACTTAACCATCTCATTAACTTTTATTTTGGCTTTGGTAGCCAGCTGCACCAACCAATATTTTGCATTCTTTCTTCTTGTAAAATACAAACTTTCCACCATCTTAGGATCTATATAACTATGACTAGCTCCTGAATCAATTAAAATAACAATGGTTTGGTTGTTGATCATACCTTCCACTTCAATCATATGTGATTGATACTCTGATTGCTTGTTATCCAGGGCTGCATAGATCCTTGGTACATTTCTTCCCATGTCCTCCATTGTTTCAACTTATTGTACATTGTGAATAGTCGTCACTTTTTCACCTCTGTGAGGAAATTCTCTGAACATATGATCTCCTTTACAACCCCAACATTGAATAGGTGGCTTCCTTGGCCTTTGACCCCCCAACTCAATCGTTTTGGGTTCTCTAGAATTTGGTTGTCCCTGAGGATTATTTCTGAAGAATGGTGGCTTATTTCCCTTCTTCCTCTGATCCATCTTGAAATTATTTTTGTCTTCCCAAGCTTTTTGTAAAGTTGGCCTTGCTTTTTGTTGATCATATAGGAATTTAGTTCGCCTTATGGTCTCCTCCAATGTCTTGGGATCATCATACTGTATTTTGTCACTGATGAATGATGGAAATCCACTGAAATACCTCTGAATCTTAATTGCTTATCCTTGATGAAAGAAACATACTTCCGCAGTTCTAAAAACCTTCTTTCATATTCATCTATGGTCTTACTCCCAAGCTTGATTTCAAAGAACTCTTTCATTTTCTTGTCATAGTATCTCTTAGTCAAGTATTTCTTCTCAAAATACTTCTTGAATTCCCTCTAAGTAACACTTTTCTCTTTAATGTGTTGCACCTGCACAAGCTAATCCCACCACATGGATGCATTTCCCTTGAGTTGATAGATGAAAATTATACCTTCTGCATGAGAAGAATAATTATGCAATTGAAAATACTTTCTCATGCCCAACAACCATGTCTCTACATCCTCATCCTTCTTGTGATCGCCATCAAATGTAGGAGGTTTGATTTTGTTCATTTCTCCTCGTAGCTCATCCACCCCAGGCCCCTTATGCTTCCTGTCAAGGGATGGACTTGATCTGTTGTATGATCTCTTATTGGAATGCCTTGGGGAGTGATGGTGATGTCGACTAACACATCTTGCTCTTCTTTTCTCATAAGGAGACTTGTGACTTCCTGATTTGCATGAGCCACTCTCCTTATCCAATTTATTTTATATTTTGTTCAAGATCTGCATTAACTTCATGTCAAATTCATCATGTTTTTCCTTGGCTCTCATAAGCCTTTCATTATCATCTTTATGGCTTTGTACATCCTTCTGCAAATTTTTAATGGTCTCTACTATATTCATGTTTTCATCCCTTCCTTCTCAATGCCCATTGGAGTTTGTTCCTTCAATGCCCAAATGGACATCTATCCCTCTGATCTCATATCCCTGGTTGTAATTCCCCTCTACATATTCCATTCCTCTAGACTTTGTGCTTATCTTGATCTGATCTATTTGTTTTTAGCTTTGCAAAATGTGCAGCCAACAAAACTCTGTCAGGCTAACTGACTCAACAATTTCATGAAAAATATGAACCATTCTGGTTCAATAATATATATCAGAATTATTTCTTCTGATTTCCTAAAACATTGAATGCCTAGATAAATTTTATGGGTGAATACTTATATTCTGTTATCCGAGACCTTTCCAACACCTGCTCCCTTTCTCAATTCTGATTCTTGAGCATAAAGTTATGGTTATTTGAAGAATGTCCATTAATTGTTCTGTTCACACTTCAACTTGGTGCAACTCTACGCTGTAATTATGCATTTTTTCACCTACTCCATTGGATTTTTCGTAGGAGATAAATTGTGTTTCTTCATACACATATTTCAGACAATCTATCCAAGTTTCACCTCTTTCTGGGTTCTGGGATGCTAGTTACAACTTGCTGAAGTTCTAGGCCAATTCGTGTTTTTGGTCTAGAATGTTACATGTACCTTCTTTTCCATCTTAAACACTTTTAACATGCCCAAAAATTTAATTCTGCGCGGTGCCAAAATTTAGTGCGCGCACTCGCACACCAACATTTTTTTGCACAACGCCAAAATTTAGTGCGCTCACCCGCACACCAACATTTTTCCGCACGGCACCAAATTTTAGCGCACGCGCCCGCACGCCAACATTTTTCTGCATAGTGCCCAATTTTACATATCACAAGTTTTTCACTGCGCATCATGCATTTTTTGTGCACCCACCTGCGCACATTCATTTTTATGTGCATCAATTCCTGATGAATTTCGTTGCAGAAATTGGGGCTTTTTCCTAACTTTTTCCCCAATTTACCATAGACATTCGGCAACTATGAAATTTGTTCAATTTCACCACGATAACACCATTTCAACCTCTGCAATAACAAATCGTCCTGGGTTGACATTTTTGGAACGAATTTTTCCCAAACTTAATTCACGAATTGAGAATTTTAATTACTAATCTTGCTCCATCTTTCATGGCTTCGCTGTAAATTCGACCAATTCCATGTCTAAATTTGCTAGAACATATATTAAATCAAGAATATCTCACCGCATTGCCAAATTTCTTAATTTTCCCATGAATTTGACAATAGAAATTGGGGCTTTTTCCCAATTCCATGCAATTGTTGTTACTTTTTACCATGGACGCTCTGCAACTTGAAGTTTGGCCACTTCGAAATCAATCCTCTATGAAATTTCACTTCAACTCAACTTTTTCAGCCCATCTAGGCTCAGTGTTGAAAAATGAAGCTTTGATACCATATTGTAACATCCCCAGCCACCCACGTTGAGGCATGCTACATGAGAGAACACTTTTATTCTCTCTGTGGAACATATTGTAACATACCTAACATCCAACTGAGTTATGCCACGTAAATTTTTCGAATTGCATGCAATTGAAACATATACACACAGAACTCTTATGGAACTTTACATATAAAATGTAAACATACAAATACATTATGTAAAGGCATGGATTCATACTGAAATAACATTAACATATACATGCAACATATTTAGGAAATACCCATAAATATAAAGACAGATATAACCACACATAGGATAAACCCATAAAATTAAACTTGTAAATAATAATGCAACATGTAAATTTATCACACAGTTGACACTTATGTTGGTAAGAATATCACCAACTGCATGCAGACCTTCCACAAACCTTCCAGCCTTAGACCACACCGCTCATCACTCTCAACAGTGGGTCACCCACAAGTTGGGACTAAACTCCACCCAGGTAAAGGGATTCCTAACCAGGCTAATGGCTCATAGACAACAGGAAAGACTCCATCATAGGTGACAACTCAAACTAATATCCTATAGTCCCTCATTCCCCACATGCCTTTCCCACCCCAGGAAGTGTGCCCCTTCTCTGCTCAATAGTCCTTCGGCTGCCCCACTTCCTTTTCGGGATTTAGCAATAGGCTGAACAGGAAATATCAGAGCCCTGTAGTTGCAATTTAGCACCTTCAGAAATCGATTCCCAACAATTATCTCACCCAGAGAGAAATTTCTCATGGGCCTGAAAATCCACCTCTTCAATATCCCATGGGCCTAACAACCTACTTCTTTAGTCTAGCTCCGAAGCTAACCAACTACACCTACAAGTATGGATATAGATACAGGTTCAGGTATAGTGACTTGAAGGTACGTAGAATAGCTCAATGCGTGAGTGAATGATCATGGAATGGTTGAATGGATAACTGAATGATGGAAAAGATACCAAAATGAACTAAGTCCAAACTATATGTATGCATGTCCCCAACTTGACACTTGTCATGTTGGGAGCTTCTTTGGCCCACTTGTCCCCATCCTTAGAACTTAGGATAAAATAATTATCCATACTTTATACTTTAATAAATATTAATATAATATTATTTTTTGGCTTAATCTCCCTATCTTAGCCCTTTTCCTTAACTTTTACCCCCCCCCCCATTTCCCTAACTAGTGGAGTTTAGTCCCCCATCTCTTTTATCATGGTTGATCTGCGTGCAACGATGTATTTTATATTAATCATGAGACATATACAAAAATAGGCTCACTGGCCTTTAACATCTAGGATCTTCGGCCTAATCATCACAAAACGGCTCACTAGCCTATATAACATATCATATACACAAAGGCTCGCTAGCCTCAACATTGCGCACACTTAAGTTGTTGCGCGCGGTATCCTGGAATGTGCATACTTCATCATTTTACTGCGCAGTACATGCGCGCACTATGCCATGAAAGGTGTATACAAAAAATGATGTCAAATAACTCACCATCTTACGTACATTTGCATTTACATTTAGAACTGGGTTCGGCCTAGGGATATTACACGTCTTGTTTCCAGAAAACAAACTTGGCAGTTCATAGATAGAGGGTAATGCAATTATCAGTTGGCATGCAAGGTGCATTGCACCACTCTCGATAAAGGCTACATTGCAACCTCGCGTGCCCTTCTCGACATTGCAATAAGCTTATTTAATCTTCTGTGAAAGAGCATGGTCCATGGTTTTTCCAAGGTAGTAATCCTGGGGATCAGGGCCCTGCATACTAAGCATGGTGATCCTATTGATCAGTTCCAGATCAACAGTTATGCAACGATTTACCCACAGGTATCCTCCATGGTAACTTGCTAGCAGTAGTTTTACACAAGCATTCACCTCTTGGTGTCTGCCAAAGTGTGTTATTTTCATGACGTTGAGCAACGTAGACTTGAAAATCCTCTTTGATCTTGAGGGATAGATATAAGAAAATCCAATCACATAGGTATCCAAAGGTCTAGATACTATTTGAGAGGGCATTGTAGAGAGGTACATGTTTCTGAGAGCCTCCAACCACTCGTTTCCTTCTATATTTAAATTATTTATTACAACAGTAAAAGGAGAAGTAGAAGGTAAAGGGTTACCTGAGGCCATGCCCTTCATGCTATCCAGCAATGTTATGACAATACTTAAATCCTCGGCCTCTTCTGCAGCTTTGGTGCCATGCTCTGGTGATGAATCTTTCCTTTCATAGGAGTGTCACCAAGTCTTTGTTCTTTGGTCCATATTGTCTATACTTTTATCTGAATTCAATCTTCGAAAACCATTGTTTTCCTTCTCTCTTCCTTCCGTACAATTCCTTTTCCTTTGTCTCTTTTATTCACCCTTCCTCTAGTTGTCAATCGAAGCTTACATTCCATAATCAAGTGTCCATATTGGTGACACCTTCGACATCTAAAGGGTACATTTTCATAATCCAATTTTTGGGTATGGGAATACATGCCCCATCTCAAATCGACTTCTTCACCCAACCCCTCTCTCACATTCAAGATGACTAGGATCTTAGACACTTTTCTTTGTTTAGTTTCCTCAAAATTCAATTCTGTGTCTATAAAATCCCCCAAAAATTTCCCAATGGCTTTGAAGTGTTCCAAGGACCAGAAATACAAAGGAAATGTCGGCAGTCGAACCCAAACCAAAATTTTATCCAATCTCTCTCTACTCGCATCAAAGAGAGGACTCCAAGGCTTCAAAAGCAGGGGAGAGTTGTTGACACTCCAAAATTTTCCCAGTACCCATTTTGCATGATCTGGTTGCAGAAAGTTAAATGCAAACTAGTTCCTAGTCAGTTCTATGATCTCTGGAACATATCCAAGATGCTCCTTCCAGGAAAAATGCACCCAATCAATCATGGTTTTTAGTGAAAATTTTCTTCCACTTTCTCTTCCTACAAGAGTTTGGTTTTCCATTCGAGTAACGTGGTTTAAACCCACATCTTCCCCGAGCACAAGATTCCCAAGATTTCCTTTCGATTTTAATATTTTCTGCTTATGACTCTATCCTCCCCCAGTCTTCCTTCCTTGTATCCTCATAGTGTCCTATCATTTCTTCTGTGAAAATTGTCCAAGTGATGAGTGATTTTTGAGAACAAATCCATCAATACCATACAAATTAATTGGGTTATAATTATAAAGAAGCAATTCGTTCCTTTTGTGTATGTGGCACATTATGTAGATCACAAAATTGCTCCATTTGGAGTATCCATGTGATTGGGTCCTTGCTATCAAAATTCCTCATATCGATCTTAGGAACGTGGTTGGTCTTCAACCCAAAGTTGGAGTTTCTCCATTCTTGATTCACCTTCCTTGTTTCCTCATCATGAATTTCATGGGATGCATTTTCACTTTCAGGTGTCTTCTCTATTACGAAAATTTTCAATACTTCCATGATCTCCTCTTTTAAACCTTCCATCTTAGTATTTAGTGCCTCCAACTTAGCTTCCATCTCTTGTAGTTCATCTTTTGTTACTATCTTATTTTATAAATCATTTATATCCCTACACATTTCTTCACCTTCATCAAGAGTCCAATTAGGATTATCTGGAGGCTTATTTGGTGTAGAAGTTCCCTTTTTGGGTGGCATGTTGGCCAAGTATCACTTTTGAAACTTGATTTTGAGGTGGTTCTACTAGACAATCTTTATTCTGTTGTATCTCCCAATTTTCATCCCTTCTAGGTATGTAAATTTTTTTTATGTAGTTATCTAATATTTCTTCTCTGCAATGCCATAGGTCTGATCAAAATTGGATGTGCCAAGTGGAATTTACGGTAACTTCCCCACAACTTGCTGATTTTTGGCCTTTCTAGGAGATCTCACTTGTATAGCGTGCCTCACACACAATAATTGATATAAAATTATGAAACTCATACCAAAAATACTACAAATTGTCCAATATACAATGCAACCAGTCTCACTCAATTTGGATACTCTAGGAATAAGTTATGATTGTTTTACTTGGAACACCTTCTTGAGACTAGTCAATAGGACTAGTCAGATACCCTATCTTCCACAGGGTGTATATACAAATGTAAGATGACCCAGAAGATGAACGTTTTACCAATGATACCTCACTAATTTATGTGAATAGTCTCCAGCGTTCAGGGTCTGAAACATTACAAAAAAAAAATTATAGCAAAAATTCTGCAATGACTCAGTTCAGGACGATTCCAGAACCCTATCTTGCATAGGCTGTATCTCCGAAAGTATAAGGCCTCAGGAGATGAAATTTTAACCCAACGTACCTTGATCTGTCTACTAAGTATCCTATGAAACATTGTAGAAAAAAAATTATAGCTAAAATTTCAAGGTGTCTCATATGTAGTAGTGAAACCCCAAGACCTTGAGCTCTAATACCATATGTTAAGAACCAAATATCAATGTAGCATAGAAAAACCTCAGAATAAGTACTCAATGCCTTGAAAAAGAGATAATTTCATATAATAAGCCTCTTCGATTGGGAAACCTCCTTTTACCCAACATAAATGTTCAAGTACAAGATGACTCCAAATGAAAATCTCTCCTTGGTATATATAAGAGACTAGGAGGTATAATTACAACTAATGGAATAAACCCGATAAAAATAAAATAACATTACTAATTTAATATGCCCCAATTAAGGGGTAATGAGCCAGTATTAGGGCTTAACAATCTT
Organism: Picea engelmannii; assembly: GCA_009831015.1. Taxonomy (NCBI): domain Eukaryota; kingdom Viridiplantae; phylum Streptophyta; class Pinopsida; order Pinales; family Pinaceae; genus Picea; species Picea engelmannii. The sequence goes on along the minus strand of ML780174.1, from coordinate 225,334 downwards.
CTTGTGGTCTAAGGGAGGGGAGAGATCCTCCTTCTGTGTGTGATGGCCCTGATGGCCAAAGCTCTGAGAATTTCCCAAATCCCACCTCAAAATCCACTTCAACCACAGAAGATTGAAAGCAGGGTAGAGAATAAGACTTACCTAGGATAGGGAAGACTCCCCTTTCCATAGCCAGAAACTATTGAGTTAGGCTTCATGTTTCTCCCAACCCAACTACCTGACCCTCGTCTCCTCCACCTGTCAGCACCCAAGTCTCACTTCTGTCCAAGTGGGAACTTGAGAAGTCCACGTGGTCTTCTGAATCCATATCAGTCTCCTATTGTTTGATTCCTTCACCAATATCCTCACCCGTCAAAAAAAATTCCACTGTAGATTTACCACCTCTCGTGCCCTAGCCGCAGTCCTAGCCCTAGTCGTAGAACCCCAAAAATCCATAATAATTACTTCATAGTGGGTCATTTTGGAATATAAAAAATATTTAATATTATTAATCTATTTAAGAGAAGAAATAATATTTTGATTTAAGAAACAAAAAAAAAAAAAACTTGTATTAGTTTGAAGTAATGAGAATTGGAATACTATAGATTTAAAATATAATTAAAGTTTCTTTTTAATTGGAATGAGTTAATTAGTGGTCAAAGTCAACTTTTTGTCTAATATTTTTTCAATCATAGTCATCTTAAAATGTGCCAAAATCATTGGGGGGAAGTACTATGACTTTATGACTTTCAGCAAACTTATTGTCCACTTATTAAGTTTATCCTTTAATTACTAGCTAAGAACTAAAAACGATATAATATTAAAAAAATACTAAAGAAAATTTAATTTTTAATCTCATTATTAAAATATAACAAAAGGAAGATCCAATAAAATTGGAGTAACTATATCATCATTACAATTTAATAAATTGCAAGTATTGTCAGATAGTTGTCTTAGGTTGATGGATAGTTGGTTGTCATTGATGTGAACTATTGGAGAGTGATATTGTAGATTGATGTCAACCCTTAGTGATTGATGTCAACCCTTGGAGAAAGTCTAGTAGTGAATTCTAGTAGCACAAAGGTTTGGGCAATGGACCCAAGGTTGTTTCATGTATAATGGTATGAGTTTTAATATATTATAAGGTAAGACTATTCTATATGGATAGTACATGTCATTCCATTTCTGGTGGTATGTGGAACGCCACATAACTCCTCATGGTTAGAGTGTTATGGCCATGAGAAGTTGGAGAACCCAAGTTTGGGTAATGGACCCAAGTTTGTTTGATGGATAATGGTATGGGTTTTGATATATTTTAAGTAAATATTATTCTATATGGATATTACATGTCATGCCATTTCTGGTGGTATGTGGGAGGTCACATAACTCCTCACTGTTTGAGAGTTATGGCCTTATGAAGTTGGAGGACCCTCATATGTTGGCTTGAACCCCCAAAAGGTCAAAGAAGTCAAAGATATTGCAAAGAAGAAATTATTATTTAAATGATAAATTAAAGTGACAAAGTCAATAAGGATTATTTAAATAATAAACGGAAGTGAAAAAATCAAAGAAGATTATTTAAATGATAAAGTGAGGTGGCAAAGTCAAGGAGGAATATTTAAATGATAAAGTAATGGAGAACTTTCTAATTATGGAAAGTGGTTAACCCTGAAAGTGAGGAAAATAGGTTAAGTGACCTATAAATGGGTTAAGTGACCTATAAATAGGTTAAGTGACCTAGAAATGGGTTAAGTGATCTAGAAATAAGTTAAGTGACCTAGAAATGGGTTAAGTGATCTAGAAGATGGAGAGTATAAATAAGAGGCAAGGCTCTCTCATTTTACATCACACTTGAGAATATTGATATCCATAGGTGACTGAGGTAACCAAAGGATATCTAAGCCTAATTTCAGAGGGAAGGTGAAGAAAAGAAGGCCAGAATTCAAGGAAGGATAAATTATGTTGATGATGCTTTCTAAGGTATGTTATTTACAGGTCATCTCACCATTTTTGCAATAACTTGTTTTCTAGAATGATTCAGACCATGAAATTGATAGTCCATCGAGGAAAAATATCCAAGTATCTGTGGTAAAACATTCATCTTGTGGGTCATTGTATTTTTGGAGTTACACTCCGTGGAAAATAGGGTTTGTGGATAGTCCTGAAACTAGTCTAAAACATGTGTTTCGGGTAAAAACGTCATAACTTCTTCATAACAGATCCAAATTCAGTAAGACAAAATGTGTTGGTTAGATTACATTTTTTAGTATTCTTTGTAAAATTTTCATATCTATTCAACAAATATTACATACAGGACACGCTCTACAAGGTCGTTATCTAGAATAAGCCAGAATTTAGCAAGGTATGTCATTTTTTCTATAACTCCTTTTCTGAGAGGTTCCAAGTAGTGAAACCTGGAGGAATTGCATAAAAAACACTGAAGAATAGTGTGCATCAGTTTCATATATTTATTCATTACAGGTACATAGTTATGATTCTTTCAAGTTAGGGTTGTTGACTAATCCAAAACAAGTCATGTGAGACTAAAGAAAAGTTTGATGAAAATGATAGTCTCTTGTTGTTAAATTTAAGGAAGGTTTGCAAGTATGTGATCATATACACCGGGTCTATTACAGAGTTATAAATCAGATTTGGATGATGAAATTGATGAGGGATTTTGGTTGAGGTACAGGGTACATGGTTGAGACAAGTAGTTGATGAGTTAGCACATACATGAGGTGTATAGTTGATGATGTTGGTACATCTTGATGAGCCATAGTTGATGAGTAGTTGATACATGATTGGTACATACTTGGTACATGGTTGGGGGAACTTTTTAGTAGTATTGTTGACACATGGTTTATGGATGATGTAGCACACTTGTATTATTAGACGAACATATTGATCTTGGTGATGATTATGAGTTGTTGTGTTATGCTTGGTTGATTCACATCTTTGAGAGTTGTCTTGGTGATTGATCTTGGTGAGTAGATCTGATTTTGTCGATAAGATTGATGAGATGTGTTGTTGTGATAGGTTGTTATGGAAAAAAAATTGTGACAAGCTGTTGTGACAGGTTATTTGTACAGGTTTGGTGCATGGTTCATGCACTTGTTCATGGTACAGGTTCAGGTATAGGTTGGTGCATGGTTGATGCACTTGTTTATGGTATAGGTTGAGGTATGGGTTGATGCATGGTTCAAGTTATTGGTATAGGTTATTTGGTGTAGGTTGATTGGTACAGGTTTACAACAGTATATCTCACAGTGATAGTGTGACAGTGGTTCCATCATTCTACTTATACGTCAAGGCGGTTCGATGGGGAAAGGAATGGTGGTTGTAGCTGGAGAACATAGGGGGTTGTATCCTCCTTCTGGTTGTAGCCAGAGAATTGGGGAGTTGGAGCTTCCCTCGGGTTGTAGCCTGAGAAACTAGGGGGTTGGAGCCTCCTTCCAGTTGCAATTGGAAAACAAAGGAAGTTGGTGCTTCCAATAAATGTAATTCTTCAAGACATATAAGAAAAAGAATTATGTGGTTTTCTCTCACTTTGGGTTTCCACGTAAAACACTGGTGTATTGTGTATGTGTATGATTATTCATTTTTTCATTGCTTATTTACTCTACAGTTATTGGATGATAATGATACATTGATATAACACTTGGATTATATGGTTAAAAAGGATTAAATTGCTCTATTACTGATTTACCCCCCCCCCCCTCTCAGTAATCCAACAATTGGTATCAAAGACGGTTCCTTCAGGAAACAGTTTAACCACTGGAAGGAGATCATGGATTATTATGAGAATGCAATACTAATGTTTAATGGTCAGAATGGTTTTAAGTATGAGATGTGGAGCATAAGGACGAAAGTATTTTTACAGGAACAGGGACATTACATTTGGTTATCAGTTGTTATAGGATATGATAGTTCAAAAAGGGAAAAGACTGCAACCAAGAAGGAATTGAGGAAGAATAACAAAATAGTAATGGATTTCATATGGGAAGGATTACCTAATCTGGTAACATAAAAGGTTGGTAAATGTTCATCGGAAAAATAAATTTGGGATAAATTACATGACATATATTCCTCACCCATTGCAGATTTAGAAAATGCCAAAGAAGATGCAGATACAGAACAAGAAGAAAGATGCTCATCATGTCAGACAGATTTAGAATAGGAAGAGTATGAAGAAGCAAAAGTTGATTACAGAGAAAAATTTATCAGTGCAATTAAATATCTAAAGAAAGAAATAGAAGAAAACAAGTCATCCAAGAAAGAATTGATGAACCAAAAGGAAAGTGTTCAAGGTTCCGAAAAGGATCAGAAGGTCATCAAGAATTTAAGCGTTCAACTAGAAGAGGCTAGAAGAATTTAAGAAACTCTATAATATCAAAAGAAATGTTTAGAATCCAACATAGCAGCACAAAAGGAAGAAGCAGAAAAGAGAGAAAATATACTGATGGATCATCT
>ML780174.1:208737-220835 GCA_009831015.1 Picea engelmannii | reverse complement strand
AGAATTTAAGAAACTCTATAATATCAAAAGAAATGTTTAGAATCCAACATAGCAGCACAAAAGGAAGAAGCAGAAAAGAGAGAAAATATACTGATGGATCATCTCAAGGAAAGAACCAATGACTTAAACCAACTTGAGGAAGATTTTGGTCAAGAAGAGAGAAGACCGGAAGAAGAAATAAGTACAATGAAAATCAAACTTGAAGAAGCAAAGAGAACAGAAGAGGTCATGAAGTCTTAGATAATGAAGAAAGAAGAAGAGGTTGAGAAGCTTGAAGAATAAGTTATCACATTGAGAAGTAAAATCGTCAAGCTCAACAAAAACATTGAAGAGACAAAAACATCCACATCAGTTATAGAGAATGAAGAGAAGCATTGTAGGTTGATAGAAACAAAGAATGAAGAAAATAGAAAGAGTTATGCAAAAGTACTCAAAGGAAGGAATCATGGTCAACCAGAATCTAAGAAAACTATTGAAGATACATCTTCAAGAATACCATCCATTTTCAAGCAACAAAGAATCTTCAATCATGATCATGATTAGTCAAGGAAAAAATTCAGAAGGACTACGCCACAAATAAGATCATTCACTCCTAGGTATGCAAATTTATTTTATGGTCATTGTTTTTATTGTACTAACTTTGGACATAAAGTTGCAGATTGTAGGGATTATAAAAGAAATGTTCAAGCAAGAAGTGCCTATGTGGTCGCACGTAACATTGAGTATTACAAATGTCATAACTATGGACACATAGCCAGTGATTGTAGAAGCATGATCGATACTTCCATGAAAGAGAATACTGATATCAGATATAAGAAAGTATGGATAAGAAAATAGGTAGAACAGGTGACCAGGTACCATACATCGCAAGATTGGCAATAAAACGAGATGAAGAAAATTCTATAGAGAAAAAAAAAGATGTCAGATACATAAAGGTTTGGAAAATAACTGAAAGAAAAGAAGGACAGGTAAATGAGGAATAGGTTCAAGAGATTGTACTTTCAGGCATTGAAGTGAAATATGAATCCATAGACAGAAAGAAAGAAGTTAGAGCTCAGAGAGATAATGAATATACCAATGGAGATGATGATGAATCTACCAATGAAGATGATGATGAATACACATCAGAGGAGGAATTGTTCTGAACCATCCAGCTTAGAGACTCCCAAGTAATATGAATATTAGACAGGGGGAGTCTATGAGATAGTTGTGACAAACCAAAGAACCTTCCTTCGAGCAGCCTCCAAAGTTTGAGAAGACATATTCAGAGAAATCAATTAGCAGAAGTACAGTTTTATAGATTAATAAAGACTTCATGATAGTATAGTGATAAATGGGTTAGCATTATGGACATTTTTGCAAGTAGAGTTTTGGACAGTATGGAAAGAGATGGATTCGTAAGAACACTTAGTAGGTTTGGACAGATATATGATAGTGGACGATATCATGGATTCATATATTGGTTCAAAGAGTGGTTCACAGACAAAGGAACATTATCATAATGGATGATAATTACACAGGAAATGGCTCGAACAATGCTAATGGATTCCAAATTGACAGATATTTTTTGGACACATTCAATGCATACATAAATTCACATTCAAAAAAAAGTAATTCTCAGAAATAACAATGACAAAACTCCCTACGAACAATGGAAAGGAAGTGCAGACAACAACCTCTACATCAAGGTAACTCAAGGTAATATTTTATTAATTGAAGTTTATGTTGATGATATTATTTTTGGTAGTGATGATGACAGGTTAAGCCAGAAATTTTCAAAGGATATGCAGAATGAATTTGAAATGTCATTACTTGGAGAACTATCCTTCTTTATGGGACTTCAGATATGTCAAAGAAACCAAGGAATTTTTATTTCTCAAACCAAGTATATCATAGAAATGCTAAAGAGGTTCGGAATGGAAGATTGAAAACCAGTTATCACTCCCATGCAAACCAGTTCCAAGTTAAGTAAAGATGATGATTCAAAGTATACATATCAGAGACAATACAACTCAACGATTGGTAGCCTACTATATGTGACAACATCCAGACCAGATGTAATGAAAGAAGTTGGACAGGTGGCATGATTTCAAGCAGCACCAAAGGAATCACATGTATTAGCCGTGAAGAGGATTTTCAGATATATCAAAGGAACATAAGAGTTTGGATTATGGTATCTGATGCAGGAGCATCTCTCACATCAAGCAAGCCAGCGCGGAAGCGGAAGACAGCTGGACAAGCGCCAGCACAAAATTTTGAAATCACCTTAGATTGTTGCGCCATCTTAAATGAACCATTAAGATGAGACGCACTTGTATTATGTAATTGGATCTTGAGCCATTAAACTCTCATCCTTAGTAGGTAGGAGGTATTTAAGATAGTTAATGCAGGTAGATAGAATTTAATTCTAGATTAGACTGTTTGAGAGCGCAAGAGGGAAAACGGGATATAGACACCCTCATTGTGTGTTGTAACATTATGAAGAAGCATTGGAGCTAGAGAATGCAGAGAGATGTGTAAGAACACCCATGTACAGATATTTGGATTAATAGGAAGAGATTGATTCAAATTCATGGTTTTGTGTTGTTCTCTGTGTATTGATGTTATGCTCACGAATGTTTGCTTCCTGTTATACATTTTCTTTATATGTTGTGTATATGATTTCATGGTTGAGTTGAAGTCTTATAGGGTGATGGAATGAATTTCAATTGTTTCTCTATCTGAACAAGAGTTCCTGCAAGGAGTGCAGTCAAAATTGTCCGCAAGGAGTGCGTTGACAGAGGGTTCAGATAGAGTCACTTTTGCTCTCATTCACTCTGAAGTGTAGACAGGCACATGAGTCATGCAAGGAGTGCACAGGCTGAGTGAAGTTCAGGGTTGCGAACCTGAGAAAGAGTTAAAAGACTGTTGCTGCAGGTGTGCACAGAGTCGAAGATTCGACACTTAGGAGTGTTTGAAGGTTGCCGCAAGGACTGCGAGCAAGGGGTCTTTCGAAGAGGACACAGAGTCATGAAGTAAAGCTCAGGAAGGATAAGGCCTTCATAGTTGTTGAAGGGTAGCACAGGAGCTTGTGCTGTAGAAGTGGTTAGAAGGCGTTGCAAGTTTGTGTGCAAGTGAACGAGTTCCGTGGAGAGGAACACTTAGTCATTTCGTAGATTTCATCAGGAGGAACGAACGGTCAGTATTCTCCAAGGAGGATTCGCGACATCCCGTGAGCCGTTAGATCTCACGGAGGTGCAGGGGAGATACTGCAGGTATTCCCGAAAGGTTAAAGCTCAGGAGGGGCAAGACCGTTGATCTGAGCAACAAGGGCCGTCGAATCTTCTCGTGGATTCGCATATCGGGGTTTCGTGGGTGGAAGCTCCGTAATATTGCAACAGGAACTGCGATATTGCAATACGCGATATCCCGACGGCTAAGTAGACAGGGTGGGGCCACAGGAGTCAGTGACAGGGACATGTGACACCTTGTATCGAGTTCTCACAGCGAGAAGTCCCGATACATATGCATTAGGATTTGCGATATTACGAACCCCAAATTTTCGATGAGGTGAAGCGTTGAATAGTCAAATTGCACGTGCGTCGGGGTTTTGGCACATCGGGAGTCGGAAGTTGGTAAAGTGAGTGGTTTGATATCGTGAGTGGCGAAATCACGATAGAGAAAAACCCGATAGGGAAAGGTCAGTGGTGACTGTCATTGGATATCAGGGATTCGAGGGTCGAATGCTCGACCACTGACCTCGCAAAGTCACGAAGTCCGATCCTCCGAGTGCAGAGAGGGGATCGCGTGAAAAGTTCTGTGGGTGCAGATTTCCCGACAGGGAAATAGAAGAGCGTTACAGTTCATCGGGCTGAGGAAGAAGAGAAGATCCTGAGCTGACGTAGGCCTTCCGACCTGCAGGTTGTGAGGAAGGGCGTTGGCGTCAAAGTGGTATCAGAGCCTGATTTTTTTCTGTACATTTCAGACGAGGGAGGCATAAGAGGAAAAGAGTACTCTGATACACTGCGTCAAAGTGGTATCAGAGCACAGAAAGGTTCTTTGCTTTCTATAGAAGAGACGAAGAAGTATTCGTCATGCCGCCAAGGAGAGATAGGAAATCAACCGATCCAGAGGATAGGGAAATGCCAAGAAGAAGAGGCAGGCAGATGACAGATCTAGTTGTGGAGAGACAAATGCATGATATACGAGCTAGAATTGAAGACATGGAGACAACTCAAAGACGCACAGCCATTGTCGGGGATCTTAGTGATTCCGAAAGTGAAGCTGAGGCTGAACGAGAAGAAAAAGTTGCAGCCGAAGATGCATCAAACGAGCATTTGATCAAAGATATTGCAAGGATGGGTGCAAGAGAAAAGATGGACATTCCAGTTTACGAGGGAAACTTGGATGCAAAGGAGCTTCTCGACTGGATTAGAGCTCTGGACACATAATTCGACTATGAAGATGTCGAAGAAGACAAGAAAGTCAAGCATGCTGTCACATGATTGAAAGGACATGCAGCATTGTGGTCGGATGAACTACAATCTGGCAGACGCTGCAAGGGCAAGCAGAAGATCAAGAGTTGGGATCGAATGATCATGAAGATGAAAGAGAAATTCATCCCCAGGGATTATCAAATTACTCTGTTCAGGAGAATGTAGAACCTGAGACAAAAGCTGATGACAGTGAAAGAATACACTGAGGAGTTCTATAAACTGAACATCAGGGCAGGTCATCGGGAAAGCGATGATGAGAAGGTTGCCAGATATATGACTAGCCTGAGATATGATATCCAAGATGAGATGAGCATGGTAACCATCCGAACAGTGGAAGATGCTTATCAGATGGCTCTGAAAGCTGAGGAGAAGCTAAGCCGAAAGTAGAGTCAGAAGGGTCGAGGCAGAAGTCAGCCCAGAGGCAAATCAGTTGCCTAGGACAAATATCAGAAGCCCAAGGAGGAATGGAAGAAACCTCAGGGTAAAATTGAGAGAGGTGGAACCTCACAAAGAGGGCCATATGTTGAACAGAGAGGGCAGCATAATGAGCAGAGAGGAGATTATGATGACAACAACACTTTTCCTCGTACTAGAGGTAGAGGAAGAGGAAGAGGTGGAGTAATCACATGCTTCACGTGTGGAAAGAATGGGCACAAGTATTATGAGTGTCCAGAGAAAAAGAAGGACATTGGAGAAGCTCACATCGCTGAGGCACAGAGGCGAGCTGTTGAGGCCGAAGACGCTAAAGGCGGAAGATCACTGATGATGTGAAAATTCCTTTTGACACCAGAGAAGGAGGTGGAGAGTTCAGTCCAAAGGACCAGACTTTTTAGGACTGCTTGCAAGACCAAGGACAGGGTATGAAAGGTCATCGTAGATAGTGGTAGCACGAATAATCTCATTTCTATAGAGATGGTAGAGAAGCTGGAGCTGGAGATGACTGATCATCCAAGCCCATACAGAGTTTCGTGGCTACAGAAAGGACACCAGGTAACTGTCACCAAACAATGCTTGGTTGAATTCAATATAGGAGGATATAATGATAAGATCTTTTGTGATGTCATTCCTACAGATGTTTGTCATCTATTGCTGGGTAGACCATGGAAATATGACAGAAATGTGATTCATGATGGGATAATGAACACATACACCCTGGAGAAGAATGGGAGGACACACATGTTGCTTCCGATAAAGGATAAGGAGGTGAAGTTGGAGGTAAGAAACATTGTACCTCTCATGAATGGGAAGGAACTTCTTACAGTGGTTAAGAACAAGGAGGATCCACAGTTCATTGTGGTCAGAAAACCGAAGATTGTTCTGACTAGCACAAGGGTGGATGATTTACCAGAGGAGGTTCATGAACTGCTGGAAGAGTTCGCTGACATCATAGTGGACGAATTACCTCGTTCGTTGTCACCGATCAGAAGTGTGAGTCATCATATTGATCTCATACCAGGAGCCAGTTTGCTAAACAAAGCCGCGTACAAATTGACACCGCAAGAGAATGAAGAGGTTAAGAGGCAAGTCCAGGAGTTATTGGACAAAGGATTAGTTAGGGAAAGCTTGAGTCCATGTGTTGTTCCAATAGTACTCATTCCGAAGAAAGACGGAGGCTAGAGGATGTGTACTGACTCAAGGGTGATTAACAAGATAACCATCAGGTATAGATTTCCATTTCCAAGGATGGATGATCTGATGGATTGCTTGAGTGGTGCAAAATATTTTTCAAAGATTGATTTGAAAAGTAGTTATCACCAGATTCACATGAGAGAAGGTGATGAATGGAAGACAACATTTAAGACAAACGAGGGTTTGTATGAATGGCTTGTTATGCCATTTGGCTTAAGAAATGTGCCAAGTACCTTCATGAGGTTGATGAATGAAGTCCTGAGGGAGTTCATCGGGAAATTTGTCATTTTTTATTTAGATGACATACTGGTTTACAGTAAAACAATGGCAGAGCATCTGAAGCATTTGGCTACAGTGATGCAGAAACTACAATAGGAGAAGTTGTTGATCAACATGAAGAAGTCCTCATTCATGAAGATAGAACTCATTTACTTGGGATTTGTTATTTCTGCAAATGAGTTGAGGATGGATCTAGATAAGGTTGAAGTGATCAACAATTGGCCATCACCGAGGAATGTATTTGAGGTGAGAAGTTTCCATGGATTGGCTAGTTTCTACCGAAATTTCATCAGGAATTTTAGTGGAATTAGCGCAGCGATGATGGATACAGTGAAGAAAAGACATAAATATTTTCACTGGACAGAAGAGGCTGAAAAGAGTTTCAATCTGTTGAAGAGGAAGATTACGGAACAACCAGTTTTGGTGTTGTCGGATTTCCACAAGACATTTCAGGTGAAATTCGATGCAAGAAGATTTGGAATCGGAGTAGTCTTGAGTCAGGAAGATAGGCTGATAGCATATTTCAACGAGAAGTTGAATGAAGTGAAATTGAAGTACTCCACTTATGATAAGGAGTTTTATGCTATCATTCAGGCGCTAAAGAAATGGAGGCATTACTTGATCCCAAAAGAATTTGTCTTATACAGTGACAATCATGCACTGCAGTTTGTGACTCAACAAGAGAAGTTGAATCAGAAACATGCCAAATGGGTTGAGTATATGTAGAATTTTACTTTTGTGATAAAACATATTTCTGGTACTGCTAACAAAGTTGTTGATGCTTTGAGCAGGAAGTGTTTGTTGTTGCAGGAGTTCAGAGTCAAAACGTTGGGTTTTGATGATCTCAGGGACATGTACGATGATGATCAGGATTTTAAGGAGGCGTATGAAGCAGCTGAGAATCCAATTCTCAGAGACAGAAGCCCGTGGATAGAATACATGACCCAGGAAGGATTATTATTCATAGGTAATCGACTGTGTATTCCAAAATGCTCCATGAGGGAGAACTTACTGAAGGAAAAACACAGTGGAGGATTGGCAGGACACTTTTGCCATGACGAGACGTTCGTGAAGTTGAATGAGTCATATTTTTGGCCGGGAATGTGAGCGGATGTCAAGATATTTGTGGACATATGTAGAATTTTCCAGCATTCGAAGGGAAGAAAGAAGAATGCAGGATTCTATCAACCATTTCCCATACCAGAGAGGTCGTGGGATGCGATTAGCATGGATTTTATATTGGGGTTGCCAAGAACACAAAGAGGTGTTGATTCAATCTTTGTGGTGGTGGATAGATTTTCCAAAATGGCACACTTCATTCCATGTCAGAAGACCAGTGATGCAACTCACATTGCGAACCTGTTTTTCAAAGAGGTCATTCGACTTCATGGGTGGCCAAGGAGTATTGTTTTGGATCGAGACACAAAGTTCATAGGGCATTTTTGGAGGACCTTATGGAAGAAGCTAGGAACTAACTTGGCATTTAGTTTGGCTTATCATCCTCAGACAGATGGATAGAAGGAAGTGGTAAACAGAAGTCTGGGAGACTTGCTGAGAAGCCTGGTAACAGAACACCACAGCCAGTGGGACAACATATTACCACAGGAAGAGTTTGCGTATAACGAATCAGTGAATAGGAGCATAGGCCAGAGTCCATTTCAAGTTATTTATGGCATGCAGCCGAGAGGAATTTATGAGCTGAGGGATTCAGAACAAACTACGACTAGGAGCGCTAGTGCAAAATAATTCGCAGAGGCGATGAAGGAACTTCATAGTCAGGTGAAGGAGAGACTACAAAATTTGAGCCAGGAGTATAAACGCAGGGCAGATCAGCACAGAAGACAACTTTAATTTGAGGTTGGTGACCTGGTTCTGGCACATTTAAGGAAAGAAAGGTTTCCGAGAGGAACATATAATAAGCTGAAGATGAAGAAAATTGGACCATGCAAGGTCTTGAGAAAACTTGGGGCAAATGCTTATGAGATTGAATTACCCTATGGGATCGAAATTTCTCTGATATTCAATATCTCGGATTTATACCTGTACAGAGCTGAGGAAGCAGAGAAATGAGATGAGAAACCAGTGATCCAGTGGACAAAGAAGATGCTAGTTGCAGAGAAGCCGCAGATGGAGTGCATACTGGACAAAAGAATTGGCAAGAAGACCAGGAGGAAGCAATACTTTGAGTATCTGGTCAAGTGGAAGAACCATCCAGTTGAAGATGCTAGCTGGGAGACCGAAGCAGAGATACAGAAGCATGGACAGACCGTGCAGGAGATCATGGACAGGAGCCCATGAAAGTTTTCAAGTGAGGGAGTATGATGCAGGAGCATCTCTCACATCAAGAAAGCCAGTGTGGAAGCGGAAGACAGCTGGACAAGCGCCATCACAAAATTTTGAAATCACCTTAGATTGTTGTGCCATCTTAAATGAGCCATTAAGATGAGACGCACTTGTATTATGTAATCGGATCTTGAGCCATTAAGTTCTCGTCCTTAGTAGGTAAGAGGCATTTAATATAGTTAATGCAGGTAGATAGAATTTAATTCTAGATTAGACCGTTTGAGAGCGCAAGAGGGAAAATGGGATATAGACACCCTCATTGTGTGTTGTAACATTATGAAGAAGAATTGGAGCTAGAGCATGCAGAGAGATGTGTAAGAACACCCATGTACAGATATTTGGATTAATAGGAAGAGATTGATTCAAATTCATGGTTTTATGTTGTTCTCTGTGTATTGATGTTATGCTCACGAATGTTTGCTTCCTGTTATACATTTTCTTTATATGTTGTGTATATGATTTCATGGTTGAGTTGAAGTCTTATAGGGTGATGAAATGAGTTTCAATTGTTTCTCTATTTGAACAAGAGTTCCTGCAAGGAGTGCAGTCAAAATTGTCCGCAAGGAGTGCGTTGACAGAGGGTTCAGATAGAGTCACTTTTGCTCTCATTCACTTTGAAGTGCAGACAGGCACAGGAGCCGTGCAAGGAGTGTGCAGGCTGAGTGAAGTTCAGGGTTGCGAACCTGAGCAAGAGTTAAAAGATTTTTGCTGCAAGTGTGTACAGATTCAAAGATTTGGCACTTAGGAGTGTTTGAAGGTTGTCGCAAGGAGTGCGAGCAAGGGGTCTTTTGAAGAGGACACAGAGTCGTGAATTAAAGCTCGGGAAGGATAAGGCCTTCGGATTTGTTGAAGGGTAGCACATGAGCTTGTGCCGTAGAAGTGGTTAGAAGGTGTTGCAAGTTCACGTGCAAGTGAACGAGTTCCGTGGAGAGGAACACTTAGTCGTTTCGCAGATTTCATCAGGAGGAACGGACGGTCGGTATTCTCCGAGGAGGATTCGCGACATCCCGTGAGTCGTTAGATCTCGTGGAGGTGCAGGTGAGATATTGCAGGTATTCCTGAAAGGTTCAATCTCAGGAGGGGAAGGACCGTTGATCCGAGCCACAAGGGTCGTCGGATCTACTCGTGGATTCGCATATCGGGGTTTCGTGGGTGGAAGCTCCGTAGTATTGCAACGGGAACCACGATATTGTGATACGCGATATCCCGACGGCTAAGTAGACATGGTGGGGCCATAGGAGTCGGTGACATGGACATGTGACACCTTGTATCGGGTTCTCGCAACGAGAAGTCTCGATACATATGCATTAGGATTCACGATATTGCGAACCCTAAATTTTCGATGAGGTGAAGCGTTGAATAGTCAAATTGCACGTGCGTCGGGGTTTCGGCACATCGGGAGTCGGAAGTCAGTAAAGTGAGTGGTTTGATATCACGAGTGGTGAAATCGCGATAGAGAAAACCCTAATAGGAAAAGGTTAGCGGTGACTGTCATCGGATATCGGGGATTCGAGGGTCGAATGCTCGACCACTGACCTCGCGAAGTCATGAAGTCCAATCCTCTGAGTGCAGAGAGGGGATCGCGCAAAAAGTTCTGTGGGTGCAGATTTCCCGACAGGGAAATAGAAGAGAGTTACAGTTCTTTGGGTCGAAGAAGAAGAGAATATCCTAAGTTGACGTAGGCCTTCCGACCTACTGGTTGTGAGGAAGGGCGTTGGCGTCAATATCCAAAAGGAAAGGATCCACCTCTTATTTCCTACATAGATGCAAATTGGGCAGGTTGTATTGATGACTGATGAAGCACCAGTGGAGCAACGTTCTACTTGGGTGAGTGTTTAGTAGCATGTCTAAGCAAGAAACAATAATCAGTATCTCTATCTACAGCCAAGGCAGAGTATATTGTAGCAATAGCATGTTGTACCCGTCTTGAAACACTTAGTAATGATAACATGAAGCAAACTTTGACATATATACAGGTTGAGTATGATGAGCCCATTCCAATCTATTGTGATAATACAAGCGCCATCGGTATCACAAAGAACTCAATGATGCACTCCAAGACGAAGAACATTCAAATCAAGTATCACTTTCTACAAGAACAAGTTGCAGAAAAGAACATCAAAGTTGAATATGTGGGAACAAAAGAACAAGTGGAATCTTTACAAAACCGCTTACACGGGAATCGCTTGAGTATCTTCGTCAGAGACTAGGAGTAATTTATACTCCAAAATGAATGCTTTTGAATGTTTATCTTATATTTCTTATATGTACACGAGGAAGCACCATAAATAGGACAAAGGGGGAGAGATTTATCGTATGCAAAGGTAAATTCTTGGAGAGAGAGCATAGAGACATGTTTCCAAGGGGAGCGATTGTCACTAGGGAAGAATGAGAGATATGACTTCAGAGTGATACCCTTTGTCAAAGGGGGAGATATTATTCATATGAAGGGAAAGAGAGTGATAAGAGGATTATAAACACAGAGAAAAATCAAAGGCGCATAGACAAGGGGAGCATCCCCAAGGAGAGTTCAGTCAGGGGGAGCAGCCCCAAAGGGAGATACCCTTTTTCATTGATGTCAAAGGGGGAGAGATAGAAACATTAATAAAGAGTAAAAGCATGAATGCTATCATGACTAAGTGTTTCCATCAATGCCAAAGGGGGAGTTTGTCAGACAGTTGGCTTAGGTTGATGGATAGTTGGTATGGATTGTTGGTTTCCATTGATGTCCACTATTGGAGATTGATATTGTAGATTGAATTCAACCCTTAGTGATTGATGTCAACCCTTGGAGAAAGTTCGGTAGCGAATTCTGGTAGAACAAAGGTTTGGGTAATGGACCCAAGGTTGTTTCATGTATAATGGTAAGAGTTTTAATATATTATAAGGTAAGACTATTCTAGATGGATAGTACATGTCATTCCATTTTAGGTGGTATGTGGAACGTCACATAACTCCTCACGGTGAGAGAGTTATGTCCATGAGAAGTTGGAGAACCCAGGTTTGGGTAATGGACCCAAGTGTTTTTTATGTATAATGGTATGGGTTTTTATATATTTGAAGGAAAGAATATTTTATATGGATATTACATGTCATTCCATTTCTGGTGGTATGTGGAACGTCACATAACTCCTCACAGTTTGAGATTTATGGCCTTACAAAGTTGGAGGGCCCTCATATGTTGGCTTGAAGCCCCAAAAGGTCAAAGAAGTCAAATAGCTTGCAAAGAATAAATTATTATTTAAATGATAAAGTAAAGTGAAAAAGTCAAGAAGGATTATTTAAATAATAAAGGGAAGTGACAAAATCAAAGAAGATTATTTAAATGATAAAGTGAGGTGACAAAGTCAAGGAGGAATATTTAAATGATAA
>ML780174.1:189848-206091 GCA_009831015.1 Picea engelmannii | reverse complement strand
ATCCCCTTTCGCTTCAGCCCTTTATGGGTCTCCTCGGAAGGCTTCCTCGAGCTGGTTTCGGAGTCCTGGAAGAAGAGTGTCTCGGGATCACCTTTCTTCATTTGGGAAGAGAAACTGAGAAGGCTCAAAGTGGATCTCAAAAATTGGGCAAAGATCCTGCCCTCCCCTTTGCAGGAAAGGAAAAAATCCCAATGGGCCCTGGAGATTCACCAACGTCATATGGAGTCTGCCTCGGTCACCCCAGTGATGTTGAACAACGAGTTGGAGATGAAAAAGAAGCTACAAAAAGCTCTTAGAAGAGAGGAAGAGTGTTGGCGAGCAAAGTCAAGAAGTTTCTGGCTCCAAGCAGGAGACAAAAATACTTCTTTCTTCCACAAGCAGGCAGAATCCCGAAAAAATCAGAACTCAATCAGAGCGATCCAATCTCAGGGCCAAACCTTCAAAAAATTTGAGGAGATCAAACAAGCAGCCTACTCCTTCTATAAAAATCTGTTTACTAAAGAGCTGGAGGCCCCTACTAGACCGGATATCTATCCTCTCACGGTGGTCCCCAAACTAATAAATGAAGATGACAACCGTTGGTTGACAACACCTATCACGACAGAGGAGATCAGCATAGCTCTCCAAGCTATGAACCCGGATAAAGCCCCCGAGCCTGATGGTTTCACGGCCAGGTTCTATATAACCTGTTGGGATATCATCCAAAAAGATCTAGTCAGAATGGTGAGGAAATCTCAGAACTGTAGCAAAATTGGAGGGAGCACCAACTCCTCCTTTCTAGCTTTAATCCCAAAAGAGAAAGGTGCCCAAAGATTTTCAAGATTCCGTCCTATTTCGCTTTGTAATACGGGGTACAAAATCATCACCAAAGTAATAACAAACAGAATAAAAAAAGTTCTCCCTAGGATCATCCTGGAGAACCAGGGGGGCTTCAT
The DNA here is from genome assembly GCA_009831015.1 of Picea engelmannii. NCBI lineage: Eukaryota > Viridiplantae > Streptophyta > Pinopsida > Pinales > Pinaceae > Picea > Picea engelmannii. The sequence continues at coordinate 205,156 of ML780174.1, read as the reverse complement.
CCAGGGGAGACAAATCCATGACAATATTATCCTTGTGCAAGAGGCTATCCACTCAAGCTGTCAAAGGAAGGCGAAAGGAATGTTAGTCAAGCTGGATCTGGCAAATGTCTTTGACAGAGTCCAGCTAAATTTCCTCCTTGTTGTGATGCTCAAGATGGGATTTCACCCACATTTGGTTTGCTGGATTAGGGCCTGTATAGCGGGGTCGTGGATCGCCCCCCTCGTCAATGGCAGACCGACAGATTTTTTCCAAGCCTCAAGGGGACTTAGACAGGGCTGCCCCTTGTCCCCCCTGCTCTATGCCATTCAAGCTTTTGTGCTAAGCTTTCAGCTGAATAAGAGCATGCAGCAACGCACCTTAATTGGCCTCTAAATTTCTCCTAGAGTTGAGAGAATTAATCATGCTCAATTTGTCGATGATACGCTCCTTCTGGGCCAAGCCAACCTGTCCACTGCAAGAGCACTCAAGAAAGAATTGGATGACTATACCAAAATTTCAGGCAGTGAAATAAGTTTGAGAAAGAGTAAAATTTATGGCTGGAACTGCCCTCCTATAGAAATGATTGGTATTTCCAAGGTGTTGGAAATGGAAGGAGCTTCAACGTGGGAGTACATTAAATATTTAGGGATCCCTCTAGTCAAAGCAGCCCTCAGAAATAGCATGTGGCTGCCTCTGTTGGACAGGATGAAATCCAGGATCTTGGCCTGGGGAACAACCTGGCTGAACAAAGCAGGGAAATTAATCCTTATAAACTTTGTTCTCACCTCTCTTCTTGTCTACCAGGCCTCCATTCTCCTTTCCCCGAGAGGATTTGTGAGAGACTTAGACAGCATCTTGAGAAAATTTATTTGGGAAGGGGGAAGGAATGAGGGGAAAAAAATGCACCTTGTCAGCTGGGATAAGGTAAAAGCCCCCAGGATGGAAGGTGGGCTGCAAATAAGAGATGTGGCCACTCAAAATCTGGCCATGGGAGGAAAGATACTCTGGAATATGATAAGAGGTAAAACAACTTGGAGCTCCAAATCTCTAAGGATTAAATATTTCTGGGGTCACAAAGAAAGGTGCCTTGAGCGCCCCCCCTTGACTAGAAAAGGCTCTCCCATCCTTTCTCTCTGCCTTAAGGCTCTTGACTTGATTACCTCAAAGCTTTACTGGATCCCTGGGAATGGCAGAAAAATCAAGTTTTGGGAAGACTCTATTTTAGGACAGACCCCTTTAAGTTTTCTAGAAGGGATGGAAAACATCAAGAGCTGGCTCCATTCTAATAGAAAAGTCACCCTGTGGGACCTGTCATCTTGGAACCAGGGCGGCTCTTGGCTTAAGTGGGATTTGGGGGACTATCCGTAGCACTTAGAAACTAAAGCTCGAACCCTCCTGGATGCCCTTCAAGGGTGCTCCCCCTCCTCGGCCAGGATGAAGGACAAAAGAGGTTGGGGCTATTTGTCTGGCAGTTACTCAGTCGCAGCTGGTTATGTAGCCCTGCAAGCAATCCCTTGGGTAGCCCCTGATCCCTCAGTGTGGAGAAATCTCTGGTTGCATCCCTCCCTTCCCAAACTAGATCTCTTTTGTTGGTCCCTTCTGCACAACAGTATCCTTTCCTAGGAAAACCTTTCAAAAAGAGGCTGGGAAGGGCCCTCTCGATGCCCTCTCTGTGCTTGTCATGCAGAAACCTCTGTTCACCTCTTTCTCCTCTGCCCCTTTGCTCGGGAACTTTGGATTCTCACTCTTGGCCAGTTGAATGTGCCCCTCCCTTCTTCAGTCACCTCTCTCTTTACCTCCTGGGTCAATTTGGCTCCCTTCTCTTTTACCAAAATGAATCTGCTAAAGCATTGCTGGATGTGGGTGCCGAAAGTAGTCTGCTGGAAACTGTGGCTAGAGCGAAACAGCAGGATCTTCAGGGATATAGCAGGGACGCCAGCCCAAACTGCACTCAAAGTGAAAGCGATATTGGGAGATCTGGTAGCCTCAAATACTACTCTCACCAACGAAGTAACCTCGAACGAAGTTGAGTATGTTTGGTTCCACGAACTTGATCCCGCCCTCCTGGCCAGAACCAAGCAAATTTCCAAACACTACTCCCCTTGGGAAATTAGGCTGGAGGAACAAGAGTTCTTAAAGTGGAGATCCTCTTTGGAGAAGCATATCCTGCAGGTGGATGGGGCTTTGAAAGGGAATCCTGGTCCCACTGGAAGTGGAGGGGTCCTACTTGACACCTCAGGGAAAATTGTGCTCAACTATTCCTGGGGGCTGGGTCTGAACACCAATAATACAACTGAAATTTTAGCAATCTGGCAGGGGCTTGCTCAGGCCATAAGGTTATCAATTACGAATATGGTTGTCATTGGGGACTCTAGAATCTTTATCCATGCTCTCAAACAGAGGAAGGCTCCCAAAAACGTGGGCTTGGATCACTATTATAGGAAGGTTCTAATCCAGATGAAAGATTTCGAAGAGCTGAAGTTCTACCACGTCCTCAGGCATCTTAATCATCTAGCAGACCACAAAGTGAACAGAGGCACCTCTCTAGACAAGGGAGTCATCAACGTAAATGGAGTTGAAAAGCATGAACCAATCCCTTAGAGCTTGGGGATAAGGATCTGTCCGGAGAGCTCCTATCAGAAAATGAAGATGTCTGAAAATTGCTAGAAAGGAATCCAAAGTGCAAGAGAGAAGTAACATATGTTGAAACAGTGTTGTATCTTATGCTGAAACACAGTGCGGTAACTTATGCTGAAACACAGTGCTGGAACAGATGCTTAAACTCAGTGCTGGAACAGATGCTGAAACATAGTGCTGGAACTTATGCTAAAACAGAGCCGGAACTTATGTTGAAACACAGTGCTGTAACAGCTAAAACACAGTGTTGTTACATATGCTGAAACATAGTGTTGTAACTTATGCTGAAACACAGTGCTGGAACAGATGCTGAAACACAGTGTTGGAAAAGATGTTGAAACTCAGTGCTGAAACAGATGCTGAAACACAGTGCTGGAACTTATGCTGAAACAGAGTTGGAACTTATGCTGAAACACAGTGTTGTAACAGCTGAAACACAGTGTTGTTACATATCCTGAAACACAGTGCTGGAACAGATGCTAAAACACAGTGATGGAATTTATGCTGAAACAGCGCTGGAACTTATGCTGAAACAGTGTTGCATCATATGTCGAATCTCAGTGTTGGAACATATACTGAAACAGTGCTGGACCATATGCTGAAACACCGTTGTAACGATTGCCGAAACAGTGCTGAGTCATATGCTGAAACAGTGCTGAGACTTATGCTGAATCAGTGATTGGAGATTCGGCAATTAATTTTAATCCAGCTCTTTTAGAATACGTACAGGAACTAGTTCAGCGCACAAGTCTACAGTTTAAGAAGTAGAATGGTTCAAAAAGACAGGCCTGAAGAAATTCGAGGACATTTTGTATTTTGATCTATGGCTAGTCCACCCCATTAATATATTCTATAACCGTTTCTGTAAAAAAATAAAATAATAAGAGGCAAGGCTCTCTCATTTTACATCACACTTGAGAATATTGAATATCTATAGGTGAATGAGGTAACCAAAGGATATCTAAGCTGAATTTCAGAGGGAAGGTGAAGAAAAGAAGGTCGGAATTCAAGGGAGGATAAATTCTTTTGATGATGCTTTCTAAGGTATGTTATTCACAGGTCATCTCGCCATTTTTGCAATAACGTTTTTTCTAGAATGATTCAAACCGTGAAATTTATATGAAATTTAGGAAACATATCAAAGTATCTATGGTAAAAAATTCATATTGTGGGTCGTTGTATTTTTGGAGTTACACTCCGAGGAAAATAGGGTTTGTGGCTAGTCTTGAAACTAGTATAAAACAGATGTTTTGGGTAAAAACGTCACAACTTATTCATAACAGATCCAAATTTAGTAAGACAAAATGTGTTAGTTAGAGTACATTATGTAGTATGTTGTGTAACATTTTCATATTGATTCAACAAAATATTCCATACGGGGCACACTCTACAACGTTGCTATCTAGAATAAGCCAGAATTCAACAAGGTATGTCATTTTTTCTATAACTCATTTCTTGAGAGGTTCCAGGTAGTGACACCTGGAGGAATTGTATAAAACACACTGAAGAACATTGTGCATCAATTTCATATATTTATTCATTGCAGGTACATAGTTATGATTATTTCAGGTTAGGGTTGTTGACTAATCCTAAACAAGTCATGTGAGACTAAAGAAAAGTTTGATGAAAATTCTAGTCTCTTGTTGTTAAAGTTAAGGAAGGTTTGCAGGTATGTGATCATATAAACCAAGTCTATTACAGATTTTCAAATCAGATTTGGATGATGAAATTGATGAGGGCTTTTGGTTGAGGTACATGTTGGGTACATGGTTGAGACATGTAGTTGATGAGTTGGCACATACATGAGGTGTATAGTTGATGATGTTGGTACATATTGATGAGCCATAGTTGATGAGTAGTTGATACATGATTGGTACATACTTGGTGTTGGAACACATATATTTTTATAAACTTTATACTTTAAATAGTTTCCATTCTCGTTTAAATAAAAAAAACATGCGCTTGATTCTCATTGTTGGTGAAGATTTCCTTTTAATCAAACGACCCTAATCTCTTAAAAGTTATGGAGTCGCTTGTTCATTAAAGAGTCAAATCACTAAATACTACGTTCGAAATGTCGGGTTTCGGAGTTTCACAATGAAAGAATTTCAACATGTAGCAACTCCAAAGTCCCAATACCCTAAATCACGAAATTGTCTTAAGCATTAAACCAGATTAATTAAGGATTAAAACGATTAACGGTTAATTAATCATATCACGATTTCACGTTGCAGGGATCCTGCCTTGAGTGACTATCAAAGTCTCAATATCCGAAATCGCAAAACTATCTTAGGTTAATCACGATTATTTAAAAGGGTTAAACATGATTAAAGTTAATTAATCATATCACGATTTCGCGTTTCGGGGATTATACCTTGAAATGTTATAGGATATCCTGAGATCCGGAATTCCAAAATTTACTTAATGATAAGTGTGATTAACCAATGCATTAATGATGATTATCACATAATTAATCCGTCGTTGAATAATGACTCGGATAAATTCAAATTTCATTTGTGATTTTCCCGAAAATTAATGATATTAATAATTGATTTACGGAAATCCTTCCAAATGAGATCCTAGACCACCGCCTAAATCTTATTCATTAAGGAAATTAAATGCTTCGTCAGTAGAGGTATTGGTAAATCCATGCAATTAAAGGAAAAGGATATTGAATTTTGAATTTCATTATGCGTTTTTACTGAGCAGTAAGTTTTCAAGGTAAAGAACTTTGTGCATTTCCTATGAAAGATAGCAGAGTTCTGAGGCCTGATATCATGGATCCTCAAAAAGAAACTAAAGCACTTGGTGAAGGATCGAGACAGAACACAGATATCCTTTCTGACACTCTGCCCAGAAGCATAGGCACCATTAAATCCTGGACGTAGATATTCGATATTCTACATCATGAATTGATCAATTACCCAATTGATTCAGGTGACGAGGAGATAGAGACCCCGGCTACCAAATAAAAAATTGTTTCTCAATCAGAGTTACATAAGATAGTGACGAGGCCTAGACTCTTTCCTTACAATGATATGATCGGTTGGAGGCTAGAAAACGTAGATATTCCTACCATGACCATCTTTAATTCACAAAAGGTTGTAGTTGGGTATTTTGGGCCAGAACATTTCCAGGTAATGTACCAATTGTCTCCATCACCCAATTTCATTTACAATTCCATCTTCTTAGTGGACTTTGACAGGAAGGAATGTGCCCAATATGGAAAAAACATGTCCAACTTGATCAAGGATTGGAGCTCTCGCCCTGAGAATTTTAGAGCTGACTCCCATGGCGTATACGCAGTTTCCTCGCTAGAGTCTCATATGATGTATATAGAAATGATGATGTGTAGACTCTATGGGAGGGAAAACATAGTTCATTTCTTGTTATCGTGGGTTCCTATTATGCAAACAGTAGCAGACGGGTATTCTTTTGACTGGGACAAGATATTGTCAGACAATTTGGTTAGGGATATTAAAGAGTATCAGTCATGGAAAACCAAGGGGAAACCTGCCCCATTTTTCATGTCATATTACATCATGGATATCATCTCTTTTATGACACCTTTTCTTCTGATGGGATGGAACTGGACTCCAACTAGTGTGGAGCCCATACATGTCTATCATTCAAATATTTGGGAGGACAAAGCAAAATATTTCTTCTATGAAATCTGCAACTGGGTGGTGGTGTTGATGCATACCGTGATATATGGTTTCCCACCTCCCAGGATTTCTGATAAAATAATGACTAATCTGGGTAAGATAGCAAACCGGTACATCAAAGAGAATTTCTCCTATATTAGGTTTTTCGGTTGTTCATTTCCTCAACATGCTCTGCCTGAATTGTTTCTAGATCGATTGGTGTGTCATGAAGTAGCACATCAAATTGTGCATGGGGGAATTAGCAAGGAGATAAAAGAAGTACAAAAAAGGGTATGGCCCGTTTTTCCCGTGAAAATTGGTATTTTTTCTCTGATGGAATTTGGCCATTCGAAAGTAGAGGTTGTGGCCCTAGAAGAAATCAAGTTGGTCAATATCAAATTTAAGAAGCACGATCTGCAGAAGATCATAGGTAATCACATGTCCCTCTGCAACTTGAAAAGATATGAACATGAAGATTCTCCTCAAGACGAAATATTTCGAGGAGAAAGGTCCTATCAGGAGGTCTTGAATTGAGTTCAAGCTCTGGCACCAGATAAATTGGCCGAGTTTTATAACTTCCAGAAGCATCAAAGAAATAGCCTCCCCAAAGTATTACAGGGGGAAACCTCGAAGCCTCCATCCACACAGCAAATAGAGACCCAAGGTTTAGAAGCAGGGAACTCTAGTGGACAAGACTCTCAAGAAAATTTGTAGGAAACATAGGCCTTGATAAAGAAGTCAGAAGAAAAGACATAGTCAACACCAGGAAAACCAACAACTGACACAACCAGAAAGAAGCCATCCACTGAGATAGGAAGTCCTATCTAATCTGTCACACCTCTATAGTTCAGTAGAGGGAAACCAAGTGCCGAACTTGTATTCATATGAGACCTTACACCTATTTCGGCAGAAGAGATGCCTCCTTCAGAATTATTCTTCAGTAAGAAAATAAGGGTGGTAGTAAGAAGAGAAACACACCAAAGGGATGGTGTGACTGTCAACAAGCACAGGGTTCTAGTGGATGGGTAGGCCCTGGAATAAGAATACTTTAGTACAGATGTTGCAGGCTTGTTGGGAGATTTTGCAACAACAAACCAGTTTTCAGTGAGTAGCCCGAAGGAGAAGTTGAAACAAAAAGATTTACTGGTGAGCCAGTTGCAGGATAAAATGAAGATTGTAGAGCAAGGAGTCAAGAATGAGATAACTAAAGGCTTGGAGCAGATTATATCCCATGACAAGTAGGAAATTCAATAGCTCAAGATCAACCTTGATGAGATGCAGAAGAATTCATAGGCAGACAGATAATTAGTCAGACAGTTGCAGATGAAAATAAGATTGTCTGAAAAAGTAGCAGTGGATATATCAGCTTTCCAAGCCCAAGATTTAGAGGTACACTAGAAGATGGGATCAACCTAGCAATGCCTTTTGACTAAAATAGAAGGTGTTCAAGATTATTATCGATTGGCAGAACACTCTTTAGAATATATTTGCATAAAAGAGAAAGAGGCCACTACAACTAGAGTTACATTAAGGAAGTTTGTCCTGTCAGCAGCAAAAGAGGAGGTTGTCAGGGTCAATATATTGTCCCTCTCAGAACAAACCCGAGGACATATAATACTTAAGACATGGGAGTCTAATATAGTTGAAGGTAAAATATTGTCCAGGGAGGTGAAAAACGATTGTGAAGAAGCATTCTATGCTCTTGACAAAGAGTCACTATACATGGGAAGAGATAATATCTTTGAAGTCCTGGGACAGATTGATACGAAAAAAAATCAATCTGATTTCGAGGCAAGTATGGAAGAAGCCCAGAACGGAATTTTACAATTCAAAATGGTTGACCTTACTCTGATAAATAAATGGATAGTCAACCCTAGCTTAAGATTACAGTCTCTATCTATAGAAGCTAGGAGGATGGAAGATAAATTGCCTCATATAGAAAGGAAGTTTTACATTTTTGAGGCAAATGATGCAACAGAACCCTCCAGTCTGGTGGTAAACTTTGTGGGCAGATGTGTTCAGTGCATCAAGCAAGGGAAGGCCAGCACATCTGGAAACAAATGATGCACAGGTCATGATTAGAGACCAATTTTTTTCTGAGCTGGAGAACGAGAAGGAAAAACGTCTTTGCCAGTGTGACAAAAAGACAAAGGAAATGCAAGTGAAGCATTTCAAATTTCACATTTTGTAATTTTTACTATTTTAGAAATAAGGATAATTCCAACCGATTAGGGTTGAGAACCTTTTGTATAAATACGTATTTCTAATATTGAACAAGGGTTGCTTCTTGCCATATTGTAACTAAGAAAACTCATTCTTTGTGAGTATTAATACAAGTGCAGACAGGGATTCCAAATTTTGTGCAGTTTGAGTTATGTGCTCTTCTTGTATTCCATCTCTCTAGTTTTATTTATGTTACTCCTCAATAAGTGAATGATTGCAATTTAGTATAACATCTACTGTAATCAAATTTTATTTAGTTATTTGATAAGCAAGTAGTTTTTCCTCTGTATTTGTTATCAGTAAATACAAGACCTACAAGCTACTTGGATCACTATATCATATATCCTTTCAGGAGCGCATTCTACATTTTCTTCTACTGCAAACAAGGTAAGATTCATCTGTAATTGATGCCTCATTTTGCTTTTCAGTTTTGTAATTTTATCCCTCATCACTCAATTTTATTAATTGACTCGGACGACGAAACACGACCTCTATTCTATTTACCTATTAATTTCATTTGAGGATTTAATTCTTACACAAATAACAGAAGAAAAAGAAATTTTAAAAAATATTCCCTAAATTCCGTATGCCTAACATTATTCTTTGAGCCTTAAGTTTAATATCAGGAACAACATATTTTAAGCGTCATTGCCAGGGACGGAGAAACAGAGTTATTTTTCTCTAGGAGAACGACATGGTAAGTTTATCTCTTTGATTGGAGACTAAGGCTAATTTTTATTTTTCACTTGGCGACTCCACCACTAATAAGATGGCATTCGGTCGAAGGAATACCAGACAGAACATAGACTATACCTCAAGAATACCACTGCATCCACAAGTAAGGTTTACCAACCCAAACCCACATAGTCTAATGCTAAGGTTCCACCTGAATAGTTAACTCCGCAAGAAGGTTCCACCCAAATCCATTTCACATAAACATTGAGTGATAGAATTGAAGATGAAATCATAAACCCCGAGTTGGTTTTACCCGAGATAAAGACTGAAACTAATTCAATTGCCTCCTTTACTAATAAAGGTAAAAGATCCATCTCGATACCTGCTTTGATTGATATTCCATCAGTCCCCAAAGTAAATATTCCAGCTTCCTGAAGTTTTGAAGAATGTATCTTACACTCTGATTCAACTCATGTTGGTTCTCCCATTTATATATCCTTCAAATCCAAAGAACCTAGTCCTCATCTCTCTTTTACCCCCTTTTCATATTTTATGTCTCCTGACGGCCAGTTCCCATAGCCTCTTTTGCTTCATCCTGAAGTAGTCGAAAGGTCACTACATGTATTTGAAAATCCTCTCTATAGTCTCCAAGTTTCATATCCTAGATTATCAATGGTTGTTGTCGGAAGAGGTGGCATCCGAGGTGGTGGGGGTGGAGGAGGATTTGGTATTGGAGGAGGAGGAGGAGGCGGTCAAGGACCACCCCCACCTCCTAGAATTTTTTCTAAAGTAGCTACTAGGTATGCTCTTTTAGTCCTCCCAGTTCCCCTTCACGATTTATCCGAAAACTATATGAAAAACCTGCCAAAGTTCACAGGAGAGGGAGACTTAACTACCACTGAGCACATAAATTTTTTCGATCAATTCGCCGATATCCTTGGCCTTGAGCACGAGGATGTTTATTCAAGGCTCCTAGTTCAAACTTTCGAAGGTCAGGTGAGAACCTAGTTCCGAGGGTTGCTGTTAGGTTCCATAATAACATATGATGAGTTAGAAAATGCCTTTCTCAGACAATGGGGGGAGAGGAAATATCACCTTTATTATTTAACCAAGTTCATAGCTTTAAGAAAGAAAAATTCAGAGACAATTCTCAAATTCACTTAGAGATTTAATAAACTATATAAAAAAATTCCAGCTAAGGTTAAACCTTCACAACCTGTAGAAAAAGTGACTTTCGCAGGGGATTTTGAGCCTGGATTTGCCTTACTGTTGAGGGAAAGGAGATCTATCGACCTCACAAGAATGCAGGATGATGCTATAGAAATCGAGTCAAATATGATGGCATCAGGAAAGTTAAAATATAAAATCGAAACGGGGAATAAAGAGACCAGACGATTCAGAGAACAAGCAGGACCTTCCATATCTAGAAGGTGTGCGGAAGACAAAATGGATGATATGGAAAAAATAATAAAAGAATTATCAAACAAAATATTGAAGATGGAATTGGACCAAGCTAAAATGGATCAGTTCACTAGAAAATATTTTAGAAGGAATCCTAACCCTCAAACACAACAAAGACAAATAAAAAATGAAGATCAAAAGATTTAGACCCCCTTTAAAATCGAAAATTTTATAGGAGGAGATGACATGCGAAACTTTGAGGAGTTAGAGGAAGACATGAATAATCTTAGCGATGATGATAAAGAACCTCATTTGACGAGGCAATATTATGAAAGGTCTTTAGGCGCAGAATACCTGTTTAATAATGATAATAGCATAAATATTACAGAAGATTCTTCTTATCAAGGAATCGCCGACAATATAATGGCCAAGCTTCAACAGAAGTATAATTTAAGTCCTAGAGATTGAAATGTCACAATTTCCCAACTGAAGAAGATATTGATGACAAGTAAAGCGAGTGAGGCATCTCAATCAGCAATTGAAATAGAGACTGCCAAGACAAAATCATTTGAAACACAGACTGCCAAGACAAAAGTAGTGGAAATTATGACTGTCAAAACAAAGACAACCGAAATGAAAGCAACACAAACTAATAGATCAGAAAAAAGGGAGATAGAGATCCCAACTAGAGAAGCCGAAACGACAACGGGGAGTTTCAATCTAGAAAATGAGATTAACAAAATCAAGATCCATGTACCTCTGGTTGAACTAGCAAAAAACCCTACATATAGAAAACAAATTTCCAAAATGATAAAATTTTCGGATGTTGAAAGTTATGCGGACGCTATAAATTTAGAAGATGATAAACCTACTATCATGTTCGGTCCACATTTTGAAAATGCCAAAGATTTTGTCACTCCTTTTTACATTACGCTGACTGTGCATGATCATCTTCTCCATAACTGTATGTTGGACTCTGGAGCATCCCACAATTTGATGCCCAAAGTTATTATTGAAAAACTGGGCCTTGAAATTACCAGACCATATAGAGATCTATATTCTTTTGATTCGAGAAAAGTTAAATGTATGGGTATGATTAAATATTTGGTAGTCAATCTTGCACAGATTCATGTTAAATGTATTCTGATGGATGTAGTTGTTTCGGATGTCCCTGCAAAGTATGGCATGTTGTTATCCAGATCTTGGGGTGCCAAACTTGGAGGATCCCTTCAAATCGACATGATGTACGCTACAATCCCAATATTTGGCGGACAGTTCACCCGTCTGTATAGAGAAACAAGATTGGAATATATTGTAAGTGACCCAAAGAATCCAAACAATTACCATGTTTATGTCACCAATCAGGATTTAGGAAACTATATATTATCTATCGATGATGATTTAGATGAATGTATAGAATAAAATTGTACAGAAAAAGAAAAAATAGAAAAGACAAATAAAAATGTAAATAGTACTGGACTTTGGAAAATGTATTTCGATGGTGCTTCGTCTTGTGAAGGAGCAGGAGATGGGGTGTTGTTCATGGCACCCAGAGACGAGTTTATTATTCCCTTCTCCTACATATTACAGTGGGACATCGATTATACCAATAATGTATGCGAATATGAATCCCTGGTCTTAGGATTAGAGGATGCCAGGAAGTTGAAAATTGAAAATCTGATAGTTTATCGTGATGCAGAATTAATTGTAAAACAGATAAAGCAACAGTATTAGGCCAAACACCCAAGGTTGAGGTCATATAGAAATTGTGCCTGGGATTTGATTGAGAACTTTTTCTCATCATTTAATATTCATCACATCCCCATAATGGAAAATCAACAAGCAGATTCATTTGCCAAAGTAGCCGCGACGTTTGTACCTCCTACTGTCCTCAAACTAAAGTATCACATAGAAATGAGGTACAGACCCTCAATACCAAACAATGTTCAACATTGGTAGGCCTTCGAAGACGATGATCAAATCAGGCAATTTCTAGAAATGGTGGATGAATTTTTTGAAACGCATATTGATCAAGAAAATCAGAATGACCCTGCTTGGATCATGCAGGAAGGTGAAGATCCTCAGGAGTTCCAAGATAAGATCGCTAATCACCGCATGTTGGTACTGAAAAATAATCATATCCCAAAAGGTATGATTCCTTTAGAAATATTATTCGATCATGATGATATTTCCTTAAAGTCTACTTTGGAGCCTCAGCCTGAAGAGGTTGAAGATTGTAATATAGGCACCAAGGAAACTCCTAAGATGGTAAAGATATATAAATACCTTCCCCCTGAAATGAAAAGAAAATATGTTGAGATACTCAAGCAATACTAGGATATCTTCGCTTGGTATTATGATGAATTAAGAAGTTATGATACCACCATAATCGAACACAAAATTCCCTTAAAGAAGGGCATTAAACCTTTTAGGCAGAAGATCAAACAAATAAATCATATACTACTGCCTGTGATAGAGAGGGAGGTAAAGAATCTCCTGGATGCTAAGATCATTTTTCCACTCAGGTATTCTGGGTGGGTATCCAATCTAGTTCCAGTCAGGAAGAAAAGCGGTGAAATCAGACTTTGTGTAGATTTCAGAAACTTAAACAAATCATCCCTCAAAGATAATTATCCATTACCTAAAATGGATCATGTTTTGGAAAAAGAGGTCGGAGCTAATATAATGTCTATGATTGATGGATTTCCGGGTTATAATCAAATAGCATTCCATGAGGATGATAAAGAAAAAATCGTGTTCACCACCCCATGGGGTACCTTTATTTATGATAAAATGTCATTCGGTCTGATGAACATAGGAGCCGCTTTCCAACGAGCTATGGATATCGCCTTTTTCGGTAAAAGAGATAAGTTTGTCGTCATTTATATCAATGATCTAACTGCAAGATACCAGATATATAAAATATGTATAACATAAATAAAATGCTAGAAATGGCAGAATAACAGTAAAATATCCAGCATAATATCCACAATAACACAGTAATGATATAAGAACAACAATAGAAATAGCACTTTGATTCAGAAAGAAATGTTCACAGGCCTCTTCAAGGGGGAAACCTCCAATCGAGAAGTGCTCTGTTACAATAATCTCAAGCTAGGGTTTTCATACCCTCGACCCTTATTTATACTAAATATGTCTATTAAGAGAAGCATCTAGAGGAAGATCCTTCTAGAAGCGGAAACTTCTATTAGGTCTTCTTACATCTGCTTTATTCTATTTTATTGAAAGGCCTTATTAATATTGACCTTTATTACATCCGAATATATTGATCTACCTATGTGCGGGTTAGGACCTTGACATGTCCGCCCCCTTAAAAAAAACCTTGTCCTCAAGGCTTGAGATGTGGAAACTGCTGCAGAATGGTAGCTAATTCCCAAGTGCCATCTGTTGGAGTCATATATTTCCACTGTACTAACACTTCCTTGATGGTTCTCTAACACAGGCGATGCTCACGCTGGTCCAAAACTACTTCAGGTTGTAGCCAAATGGATCCTTCTTCAGCTAACTCTGGAAGGTTGGTTTGAATTTGGCACCTAGTTCCAATCACCTTCTTCAAGCATGAAACATGAAAAACAGGATATAGCTTCGACTGACTGGGCAGAGCTAACTGATATGCGACTTGTCCCACACACTTGAGAACTGTGTAAGGGCCATAAAATTTGGGTGCTAGCTTCTGACAATGCCCGGCCTTGAGGAAAGTTTGCTTATATGGTTGCAGTCTCAGAAACACCTGATCCCCTTCTACAAATTGATGTTTGGAGAGACCTTGATCTGCTTGCTACTTCATTCTATTATGTGCCATGACCAAGTTCTCTTTAAGAGTACGAAGGATATCCTCTCGGACTGTAAGTGTTTGGTCAACCGCCTGGACCTTCGAGGTACCCGGTAAGTATGAGAGAACTGAAGGTGGCTTCTATCCATATACCGCTTCAAAAGGAGTCATGCGAGTGGTTGTATGGTATGTAGTGTTGTACCACCATTTAGCGAGGGGTAACCATTGAGCCCACTGGTTTTTTTTTTCAGAAGCAAAGCACCTCAGATATGTTTCCAAACACTTGTTGACAACTTTTGTTTGACCATCTTTCTGGGGATGATAAGCTGAGCTGAGATGCAATTGTGTGCCTTGTAGCTTAAATAGTTCTTGCCAAAAATTTCTTGTGAAAGTTGGGTCTCAATCAAAAACAATAGAGTGCGGCATGCCATGAAGCTTGAAGACCTGGTCCATGAAAATTTGATCCACCGTGGATGTAGTAAATGAGTGGTGAAGAGCACAAAAATGAGCATACTTGGAAAGGCGATCCACCACCACCATTATGACTAATTTATTCCTCGATTTGGGTAAGCCTGTAATAAATTCTATAGAGATATCCTTCCAAATAGCGGGGGGAATCAGAAGCATTTGGAGAGTTCCTGGAGATTTGACTATTTCTCCCTTGTTGCGTTGACACACCTCACATTCAGCAACAAACTTACGGATGTCCTGTTTCATACTATCCCAGAAAAAAGAATGTTTGACTCGGTCATATGTTTTGGTGAACCCTGAGTGCCCCACTGTGGGTGTAGCATGAACCTCAGAAAGTACCATGGATTTGAGCTTGGATTGTTTACTTAAATACAAGCAGCCTTTGTATCGAAGCTCATCCTGGAGCCAGGAGTACCTTGGGGGAGCCGGAGCCTTGTTCTGCAGTTGCTGGATCAGATGCGAACTTTTGGGATCTTGAAGCCAT
>ML780174.1:163706-186428 GCA_009831015.1 Picea engelmannii | reverse complement strand
GTTTTCCCTGTGCTATAGCTCTCTGATATACGTGCGGGGTCCAACAGTAGTACTCGGCCCAATATCTCAGGGCACTAACTAAGGAGGATAGACCGTACCCTTAGCCGTACTACCTGACTACCCAGGTACTAGAGAGTATCTTCTTGAGTGTTGTTCTCGGTGACGCTATAGCAGTTCAGCAGCCGATAGGTTTATCTAAAGAGGGCTTCAGGAAATCTAGGCCGATCCATACACATGTGTTGTCTGATGCGCTACTACTCGAAGGGGTACCAACAGGGGTTACAAGGGTGGCCAACAGATGTGCGCTTAAGAACCACTTGTATTTCATGCGTGTATGAATCCCTCAACCCCTGTTGGTGCGGTCTGATGCACTACCACTCGAAGGGGTACCAACAAGGGTTACAGAGATATAAAATATGCAGAACAGAAATAAAATGCTAGAAATGGCAGAATAACAGTAAAATATCCAGCATAATCTCCACAATAACATAGTAATGATATAAGAACAACAATAGAAATAGCACTTTGATTCAGAAAGAAATGTTCACAGGCCTCTTTGAGGAGGCAACCTCCAATTGAGCAGCGCTCTGTTACAATAATCTCAAGCTAGGGTTTTCATACCCTCGACCCTTATTTATACTAAATACGTCTATTAAGAGAAGCATCTAGAGGAAGATCCTTCTAGAAGTGGAAGCTTCTATTAGGTCTTCTTACATCCGCCTTATTCTATTTTATTGAAAGGCCTTATTAATATTGACCTTTATTACATCCGAATACATTGATCTACTTATGTGCGGGTTAGGACCTTAACACTAACCATGTTTTCTAAATCTGATGCAGAGCATGTGGTACACCTCAGACAAACATTTGAGAAATGTCAAAAATTTGGTTTATCTCTGAATCCCAAGAAATCTCATTTTGCAATGCAGGAAGAAAAACTCTTGGGCCATATAGTATCTAGAGATGGAATCAAAATCGACCTGAAAAGGGTTGAATCTATAGATACAATAAATATTCCTAGGAATAGAAAGGAGATCCAATCATTTTTAGGAAAAAATAATTTTTTAAGAAGATTAATTACAAACTTCGTTGAAATTGTTAAATTGATTACAGATATGCTCAAGAAAGACAGCGAGGTCAAATGGAAACCGAATCCAAAGCATCATTTGAACGCATCAAAAAATTTATAGGTGAAGCATTGGTTATGGCCAACCCAGATTATATGAAAGAATTCTTGATTTTCTCATTTTCCTCCGAACATACTATCGTGGTCGTGCTCTTACAAAAGAACGATGAAGGTTTCGAGCAGCCAATAGAATTTTTTAGTAAAAGTACCAAAGATCTTTAACTAAGATATGATATATTGGAAAACCAGGAATACGCAATGGTGAAAGCCCTCAAAGATTTCAGGACTTATGTGCTCCATTCTAAGATAATTTCCTATGTACCAACCAATGTTGTCAAATATATATTAGTGCAACTAGATAGTGATGGGAAAATGGACCGATGGTTATCCAAGATTCAGGAATTTGACCTAGAATTAAAATCGACCAA
This sequence comes from Picea engelmannii, assembly GCA_009831015.1. Lineage (NCBI taxonomy): Eukaryota > Viridiplantae > Streptophyta > Pinopsida > Pinales > Pinaceae > Picea > Picea engelmannii. Next base: position 184,874 of record ML780174.1, on the reverse strand, counting down.
AATTGTCAAAGGTCAGGGCTTGGCTAAACTATTAGCCGAATCAAATTTCTGGGCACTTGGGATAAATCATCTACAAGCTTACAAAGATTTTTCAGACATAGAAGAATTTTATGTTACTATACCTACAACCAAGATCCAAGAAAAATTATCTTCCTTTGTCTGGTATAGTGACATAGTTTCATATCTCTTGACTCTTCAGTACCTGAGTGACATGACTCCTTCCAAGGAAAGAACACTAAAGTTGCATGTAGTAAAATATTGTATCATGGATAGCCAACTATATTGGAAGGATCCTCTAGGATTTTTACTAAGATGTTTAGTAGAATCTGAAACAGAGAGAGTCATAAATGAGTTTCACGAAGGGGTGTGTGGAGGGAATCACACCTAGAGAGAAACGACCTATAAAATCCTGAGAGTTGGATATTATTGGCCAAAATTATTCACTGATGTGAATGCCAAAGTCAGAGCCTATAACCCCTGCCAACTATTCTGAGGCAAGCAAAAGCTTTCGGCTTTACCTTTGGTCCCAGTCAAAATAGAAGCTTAGTTTTAGCAATGGGGTATGCATTTCATCAATGAAATACATCCACATTCAAGCACACAACATAAATGGATTTTAACTGCTACTAAATATTTCACTAAATAGGTGGAGTCCATTCCGACGTGAAACAAAATAGACGTAGTGGTGATCAGTTTCTTAGAAGAGAAAATTTTATCGATATTCGATTGTCCTCAGAAGATAGTCACTGATAATGCCCAAGCTTTCAAATCCATGGCTATGGTAAGTTTTTGTCAGAAGTACAAAATTGCACTAGGACATTCCATAGCCTACTATCCTCAGGGAAATGGATTAGTTGAGTCCTCGAACAAGATCCTTATCACCATAATTAAAAAAGTATTGACTGAAAATAAGAAAGCCTGGCATGTGCATTTGAAATATGCTTTGTGGGCTAATAGAATAGGCACTAAGAAATCAATCGAAATGTCCCCCTTCCAAATGGTGTATGGTACCGATGTGGTTCTCCCCATAAATCCTTCTCTTCCCGTAATGAAACTTTGGCAAGATGCAAAGGAAGAGCCAAATGACATCACCAGAAGAATAAATCAATTGATTGAAGTCCAGCAAAATAGGGCTGAAATGGATGATAAACTCCAGAAATATCAAGACAACATGAAATCTCTGTTTGACCAAAAAGATAAAGATAGGGAATTTCTCCCTGGTGACCTCATTTTAAAGTGGGATGATAGGAAGGAATACTCGGGAAAGAATGGAAAATTTGACCATATCTGGTGTGGAGCTTTCAAGATCACAACTTCTGAGGGGAAGAATTCATTTTTGTTAGAAAATCTTGATGGGAAAATCCTTAGCGCCCCTATCAATAGGTGTTACCTGATGCATTTCATGCAATAATCAGATTTCGAACTCTCATTGTACATACCAGTTTGATTTTCATATTTTTGTTTGCAATTCTTCGTTTCTTCGGTAAGTCTTTACTTTCACTATAAATAAAAACAGGTTTGTTGATTTCATAAAAACAAAAATATAAAAATAGGTAACGCATAGAGTTCCGATATGTAGAAATTCCTTACAGCTCCCATGTTTATTTTCAGGTAGGATACTTGTTGATGGTCGAGAGACAATAAGTATCAGAGATCGACACACACCTTCCAGAACATTGGCTTTCTCTCGAAACAAGTGATAAGTAAATAGTTTACTTGGTTGAAAATATAGAGAAAATCTTAGGTATGAGCTTCTACCCTACTAACTCAAGTTAAATTTTCAAGGAGATATCACTAAGTATGACAGAAGTTTCATCTGTACAAATATTGTCACCTAATATACAACCAGAGGAATATAAAATTACAGTTTAATTCTCAAAAAAATTCTCTGGATAAAATAAAATTAAAAGTAAAAATTAAATTAAATTAAAATTAAAAAAATGAAATAAAATTTATAATAAGAAAGTAAGCAATAAGAAAACCTTAAAGAAAATAATCTAAGATTCAATAAAAAAACTCGCATAGGAGTGACCGTGTTCACAATAGAACATATGAATCCTCATTTTGTTTTTCCTGCTTATCCTCAAGCTATATTTTCTTGTGATTATAAATATATTTTCTTGATCTTCATGGAGAAAAAGGACTTCACCGTAACTCTAAGAGCTCATAAACAGGTCTTCAACATGAGAATAGGAAAATAATCCTTATGATTCCTCTGACTTTAATTGAAATAAAGTATTTATGGGCTAATCCTAACTACTTTATATTTTCTAACAGATTTAAATTGATTAGTTTTGCTCAAGGAATGTCCCTAGAAATTAAAGGTTCCCCTTGAAAACTTCTTGTAAGCGAAGGTGTTTTGAAGGTCGAAAGAAGATTAGTACAGAGTAATCAAAGTGAGTTGACAGACCTCTAATGCTAAATTATAAACAGATGTCATCCCTGGTATATTATATACAAATTGATTGCCCCCACTTCATGTTTAAAAAATATAAGACAGATGGTGAAAGGAAATTCATAAAATGATTGCCCCACCCTAGTCCAAAAAAGAGATGATGAAAGGAAATTCATTAAATGTTTTCCCTCATCTCGACATTTAAATGAAAAATTACAAATTGAAGTGGTGAAAGGAAATTCAATGTGGGAATTAGATAACTTCACCGGGATACTGAACAACCTCGCTAGCAGTGAAGCGATGTCTATTATATCTGCAAGGTTGTTATACATGTATTATAATGTACTCTAGTAACTAGTTCTCTTTTCGACTAGATCTACATTCTAAGACAACACGGGACTCCCTGACTAAAACATAATATTACTTTTCCTTGATGCGAGCAAAATTGAACAGAGTCTGATAGATCAGTTAAGGTTGTTTTGATTATCTTAAGCAAATCTAAAATCAGTTTTAAGAAAAAGAATCAATTAATAAGACTAAGCTCGAGATCAGTGAATGCTTAAGTTTTGAAGGCTTTCGAGGATATGGATGAAGTCCAAAGTCCTTTGTGTGTCTCTTTTACAAAATGTGTTTCACATAAATGCAATAATGACTCCATTTACCCAATAAAGGCACTTGGTCTACTGTTCTTCTGTGTCTCGCAGGGAGACGCGATCCCTACATGGAGCTTATGTTGGAACGCATATATTTTTATAAACTTTAGACTTTAAATAGTTTTCATTCTCGTTTAAATAAAAATAAAGCACGCTTGATTCTCACCGTTGATGAAGTCTTCCTTTTAATCAAATGACCCTAATCTCTTAAAAGTTATGGAGACACATGTTCATTAAAAAGTCAAATCACTAAAGAATACATTTGAAATGTTGAGTTTCGGAGTTTCGCGATGCAAGCATTTCAACATGTAGCAACTCCAAAAGTCCCGATATCCGAAATCGCGAAACTGTCTTATGCATTAAACCAGATTAATTAAGGATTAAAAATGATTAACGGTTAATTAATCATATCGCGATTTCGTGTTTCGGGGATCCTGCCTCGAGCGACTATCAAACTCTCAATATCTGAAATCGTGAAACTGTCTTAGGTTAATCACGATTATTTAAAAGGGTTAAACATGATTAAAATTAATTAATCATATCGGAATTTCGCGTTTCGGGGATTATACCTTGAAATTTTATAGGATATCCCGAGATCCAAAATTCCAAAATTTACTTAACGACAATTGTGATTAACTGATGCATTAAGGATATTATCACATAATTAATCCTTCGATGAATAATGACTCGGATAAATTCAAATTTCATCTATGCTTTTCCCGAAAATTAATGACATTAGTAATTGATTTACGGCAATCATTCCAAATGACATCATAAACCACCACCTAAATCTTATTCATTAAGGAAAGTAAATTCTTCATCAGTAGAGGTATTGGTAAATCGATGCAATTAAAGGAAAAGGATATTGAATTTCGAATTTCATTGTGCGTTTTTACTGAGCAGTAAGTTTTCAAGGTAAAGAACTTTGTGCATTTCCTATGACAGATAACAGAGTTCTGAGGCCTGATATCATGGCTCCTCGAAAAGAAACTAAAGTGCCTGGTGAAGGATCGATCTAGAACACAGATATCCTTTCTGACACTTCGCCCAGAAGCATAGACACCATTAAATCCTGGATGTATATATTCGATATTCTACAGCATGAATTGATCAACTGCCCAGACGATTTAGGTGACGAGGAGAAGGAGACCCTAGCTACTAGATACCAAACTATTGCTCAATCAAAGTTGCATAAGATAGTGATGAGGCCTAGACTCCTGCCTTACAATTATATGATCGATTGGGCGCTGGAAAACGTAGATATTCCTCCTAGGACCATATTTAATTCACAAAAGGACACAGTTGGGTCTTTTCGGACATAACATTTATAGGTAATGTACCAATTGTCTCCAGCACCCAATTTCATTTACAATGCCAGACTCTTAGTGGACTTTGACAAGAAGGAATGTGCCCAATATGGAAAAAACATGCCCGACTTGATTAAGGATTGGCGCTCTCACCCTGATAAGTTCAAAGATGACTCCCATGGCGTATACATAGTTTCCTCGCTATAGTCTCATATGATGTATATAGAAATGATGATGTGTAGACTCTACGGGAGGGAAAACACAGATCATTTCTTGTTACCATGGGTGCCTATTATGCAAACAGTAGCAGACGGGTATTCGTTTGACTAGGCCAAGATATTGTCGGACTAATTGGTTAGGGAGATTATAGAGTATTAGTCACGGAAATCCAAGGGGAAACCTACCCCATTTTTCATGTCAGATTACATCATGGACGTCGTCTGTTTTATGACACATTTTCCTCTAATGGGATGGAACTAGACTCCAAATAGTGCAGATCCCATACATGTCTATCATTCGAAGCTTTGGGAGGATAAAGAGAAATATTTCTTCTACGAAATCTGCAACTAGGTGGTGGTGCCAATGCATACCGCGATATATGGTTGCCACTTCCCAGGATTTCTGATAAAATAATGAATAATTTGGGTAAGATAGTAGACTGGTACATTGAAGAGCATTTCTTCTATATTAGGGTTTTTAGTTGTTCAGTTCCTCCACATGCTCTGCCTGAATATTTTCCAGATCGATTGGTGTGTTGCGAAGTAGCACATTAAACTGTGCATGGGGGAATTAGCAAGGAGCCGAAAGAAGTACAGAAAAAGGTATGGCCTATTTTTCCCGTGCAAATTGGTATTTTTTCGATGATGGACTTCGACCATTTGAAATTAGAGGCCATGGATTTGGAAGAAATCAAGTTGGTCAATATCGAATTTAAGAAGAACGATCCGCAGAAGATCAAAGGTAATCACATGGCCATCTGCAACTTGAAAAGATATGAACATGAAGATTCTCCTCAGGATGAAATATTTCAAGGAGCAAGGTCCTATTAGGAGGTCTTGAATCAAGTTCAAGTTCTAGAGCCAGATAAATTGGCTGAGTTTTATAACTTCCAGAATCATCGAAGAAATATCCTCCCCAAAGTATTGTAGGGGGGAACCGCGATGCCTCTAGCCACACAACAAACGGAGACCCAAGTTTTAGAAGTATGGAGCTCTAGTGGATAGGAAACTCAAGAAAAATTGGAGGAAAATGAGGCCTTGATAAAGAAGGAAGAAGAAAATCCACAGTCTACATCGGGCAAACCAGCAACTGACACAGTCGGGAAGAATCCATCCACTGAGATAGGAAGTCCTGTCCAATCTGTCACACTTCTACAGTTCAGTAGAGGGAACCCGAGTGTCGAAGTTGTATTCATAGGATACCTTACACCTATTTTGGCAGAAGAGATGCCTCCTTTGGAATTCTTCTTCAGTAAGAAAAGAAGGGAGGTAATAAGAAGAGAAACGCACCAAAGGGATGGTGCAACTGTCAAGAAGCATAGGGTGCTATTGGATGGGCAAGCCCTGGAATAATAACACTTCTCTAGAGATGTTGCAGACTCGCTGGGAGCTTTTGCGACAACAAACCAGTTTTCAGGGAGCAATCTGAAGGAGAAGTTGAAACAGAAATATTTAATGGTGAGCCAGTTGCAGGATAAAATGAAGACTGTAGAGCAAGGAGTCAGGAATGAAATAACTAAATGATTTGAGCATATTAGAGCCCATGACAAAGAGTAAATTCAACAGCTCAATATCAGCCTTGATGAGATGCAGAAGAATTCACAAGTAGACAGAGAATTAGTCAAACAGCTGCAGATGAAAATAAGCTTGTCCGAAAAAGAAGCAGTGGATATATCAGCTTTCCAAGCCCAAGATTTAGAGGTACACGAGAATTTGGGATCAACCCAGTGATGCCTTTTGACTAAAATAAAAGGTGTTCAAGATTATTATCGATTGGGAGAATGCTATTTAGAAAATATTTTCATAAAAGAGAAAGAGGCCACTACAGCTAGAGTTACATTCCAGGAGTTTGTCTTGTCAATAGAAAAAGAGGAGGTTTCCAAGGTCAACAGATTGTCCCTCTCAGAACAAAACTGAGGAGATATAATACTTAATACCTGGGAATCTAATATAGTCAAAGGTAAAATATTGGCCAGGGAGGTGAAAAAAAATTGTGAATAAGCATTATATTCTCTTGACAAAGAGTCATTGTACATGGGAAGAGATAATATCTCTGAATTCCTGGGACAGATTGATATGGAAAAAAATCAATCTGATTTAGAGGCAAGTATGGAATAATCCCTAAACGAAATTTTACAATTGAAACTTGTTATCACTGAAATTTCATCCGCACAGGGCGACAAGAACTCAGCATCGTCAAATAGTAATGAAGTCATTCACGGCCCTGAATTAATCTCACAGCATTCCAAAAAGGTCAAAAACTATACAAAGTAGTGCAAAATTGAAGAGCGCTTTACAGAAGTTGGGTGCACGCGCATATGCACGGAACAAGAACGTAGAATGCGCGCATACGCGCACGATGCGCGGTTGTTAGCGCAAAAAGCCGCGCACCTGCTAAACGACGCATTTATGAATGTGGTCGGCCTCCCAACCACTTATGGTTCATCTCCCAAGCTTATTTGACCTCCAAATCCGGGCTGGATCCAAATGGTGGGCTGGTCAAAGACCTAATAATGCCCTAAATGGCCTCTTTTCACACTACAAAGGAGTTACACAATAACCCAATGAAATGCTATAAAAATCCATGAAGAAACCTCATTTTCTCAAGGAATTTCATGTAATGTTATGCTTCCTATATTGTTTTAAGGACTCCATCCTTGGCAAGAACACATTGGCACCATTTCATTGAGAAATCCACCTCTCCATTGAGTGGATTTGCAAGGAGTTCTTTCATCACCATTTTCATTTTTCTTGTAGTAAGGAGAGCAAGCTTGTGAGGGTCCAAGAGCCTTCCCTTGGAGGAAAAAGGGACTCATAGTCCCCTTTCTTCTTGGTGCTTTGATTTCATCAATAGATCAGCCTAAAAACATTGGTGATATTGGTCTTGTTTGTGTTTGTTATCTCTATGTTCCTATGCTTATTATTTTAGTTTGTATTAGTTCAATTCTTGCTTATAGTTTTGTTTTTCTTTCTCTAACTCTTTCCTCTACAGCTGACATGCTCAGCAAGACCCAACTGGGCATGCAAGCACCTCTTATTTGCTCACCAAGGTGACGAAAAGGGTGCAACAGATTGGCGACTCCACTGGCGAAAGGTATAGAATTCCTACCTCATTTGGGTTTATTTTGCTCTTCTTTTAGTTTGATTAACTTGCAGGTGCATAGACCGGCCTAGGCCGACCTGTCAACCATTCAATTCAAAGGAGAATTGAGAGAAATCAATCTAGATTTTTCTTTCTCGGCCGTTTGTCACAGGTGCGTGGGTATTTCACCCCACAGACGCACATCGTGCGTGCATGTGCTTAACTTACAACCTTTCTCTACGCGCATGCGCTTTCAGACCTATATCTGTTCGTGCGCCTGCGCTTTGTGCGCCTCTGTCTGCACTAAGGGCCGCGCATTTAAGCAAAATTTCACATTGTAAGTTGTTGGGATGTGGGGAAGGCCATTTGCCTTCTTAAAAATGATGTTAAGAATGCTCTAAACACTGCACCACACTTAGTCCCCTCATCATATAAAGGGGTTAGTCAAGCACACATAGGCACTTAGGAGGATAAAAATCAATTTCCCTTCTTTACTTTTTGCCACATGGATGGCTTGTTTTGACATACAAGATAAGGTGGTAATCATTTTTAATCACATCTAAGCTTACATTGGGACTAGAAGTTGAATTACCAATCGCTTATTATGCTCTTCTCTCGCGCCTTCAAGCGACCTTGAGAATCAGAAAAAGATTGGGAAAACAATTCCATCTCCCTTAACAAAAGTTTAAAACCTTTAGGAGAGGACAATGACCCTTTTTGGGACCCCTCTTAGTTTTATTTTTCAAACATATATTAATATTGTAACGGGCCCATACATGCCCACATGTCACAAAGATAGGATAGTGTTTGAATTTCTGCTTTCTTAGATCAAAACACTAGGGAAGTTTAAAGGTTTGTAACGGGCCCATACATGCCCACATGTTCAATCTAGGATAGTTTCAAGCTTTCTTAGATTACATCACCATAGGGATTTTAAAGGATAGTAATGGACCCACATGTCCACATGATAGCTTCCTAGGGCTTTTGAATTACGCAAGGTTGTACCAAAGGCACTTAGTTAATTAGGTAATCAAAACTCTTGTAAGGACCAAGCGAAGTCCACATGTAGCAAGGTGACATCTAATTCACTAAAAATTGGCGCACTTTCACTCACACACAAAATTCACTTATCACTCACATAGCTTCTTCTTGAAACGTGGAGGTCAAAGTAAGTTTCCTCCAAAGGGATTCCGAAAATACCCTGTCTTTTCTTGACGAGACTATCCACTCCCATTTTTAAATCAACGAGGTTGGTTTGCACCCCCAACCTCCCAAAACAACTACATCTAAAAACTTTCTAAAAAACTCACTAAGTTTTCCTCCACAGGAGGTGCCAAAAGAAATTTTTTAGTCTAGGTAGGATTTCGGGGATAGGCATCCAAATAACTCCCCATTATCTGGTTCTCACATTGTCAAAACATAGAGGTTGTCAAATAGGGAACTGAAAATCCTCCAAGTCAAGTGTTCCAATCAGCATAAGGCAGGGAGATACCCGTGAAGGGTTGAAGGCTGAGGTCCGGTTGTTCTGTGCATCCCCCCTTGAGGCACCCACCTCTTGAACGGGATCCAGCCCGTGACCCATTTCTTAGGTCGAAAATCTAAATGTCGCACTTTGACCGAGGTACCTAGTGACTAACTTTAGGATATCTACCCATGTGGCAATTGTGGGCTGCAATTGCACCTTGATTGGATTTTGTGTGGCTATTGGGAAATATCGCCAGCTCTTTCGGGATATGCCCCCTCTACCCCTCATTATAACCAAATATTTCATCCTTCATTAGTTTCTCTTCTGGTGACTTCAGACCCCATTGTTGAGTACTATTGGAAGGTCCAGTGCTATTTGAGAGGAAGGACATTACGTCTTCTAGGACACGAGCATTTGCTTTCTTTTGATTCCCCCCATGCAGACAAAACCCACTTACCCATATATATGCTTCTTTCTCATTTTATGTATGATTCACATTTGATTACAGTTTGACTTGGATATATATATATATATATTGTGTAAACATTTCAGCGCAAAGACTCTTGTTTTTATATTACTCTCACCACTTTTTGCACACATTCACACAGTTAATCTGACATCATAGGGGAACCACAGAACCCCCGTCGCTCACGACGCTTTCTCAATATCCCTCCTATCTTAGGGGGAGTATCTGGTCGTGCCCGCTCATCGGCACCTCCTTCACACACTCCTGTGAGTGCCACTATCTTAGGATCATCTTTGCTTGGTTCTACATTACTTTGGTCAACTTCCCAAGTTCATCCGTTCACTCGCTCTCGTTTACACGGAAGCGGGGGACCCACTTCCTCTAAAGGAGGGAGAACCAACCCACCTAGTCCCCATCAAGGGTCAGGTTCACAACACACTATGGCCAGAGCTAACCCTCCCACCCCACTACAGATGCCATATTTGGCCTCTCTCAACATACCGGATCTCACCAAACTCACCAATGATCCTATATTGCATGACGCCACATGGCCTGCAATGCCAACAAAACTTCCTTCAGACATACCAAAGTTTGAAGGAAAGGCAGGGGATGACCCCGCCAACCATGTCATGACCTTTCATCTATGGTGTTCTTCCAATAGCATTATGGATGATTCCATCATACTGCGATTATTTCAACGCACACTCACTCGCCCATCGGCCAAATGGTATGTCGAAGAAAAATCTGGGTCCCATGCGACTTTTGAGTCATTGGCCAAAGAATTCTTGACCTTCTTCCAACTACCCATCCTCCATGACAATGGTCTTGAACTACTGTCTAAATTCAAACAAACCTCATCCACACACATAGTCGACCACATTCACGAGTGGCGTAGGCGACGTAGTTTGTGTAAAGCAGAAACCACCAAGCAACAATGTCTTGACTGGTTTCTTAGATCACTTGTCTCTCTCCTTGGAAAGGATGTCGCTTCCACCTTCCCTCAATCCAAAGAGGAAGCCATCAGTAAATCCCAACAGTATGACCTCATCTATGCACAGTCAGGGTACTTATACACAGTACTTCCTGATCTTCCAAAACCTGTGCCATTTGGCCAAGACCAACCTGGGATGTCTCACTCAGCAGACGGACTAATAGGTGCCACCACACACCATGGTCCACAACCCCAACCACCACCGATGTATGGAACACCTCAATACCCGCTAGCATATGGGGGCACTCCTTATTACCCCCCACCATCTTATCAACAACCATACCCTGTTGTTGTACCTCCACCCATCAGTAGACCCCCACCGGCACCTCCCATACATCCACCTATTCCCACAAACAGTGGTACTCCCTCAACATCAGCTTATAGAACTAGTGAAAGCACCACTCCTTCCTATATACCTTACGGATCGGTACCACCACAAAATCCGTACTTCCCGTTTCCTGGTCCTCCACAACCCATGGCTCCCCCACATCCACATACGGGGGTAAATTTTGTTCAACCTTCTGCTGCTCAACAATACCAAAATTTTGAACTGTTGAATACATCCAACCCAACTCATCCATCGAACAATGCCAAGAAGAAAGGCCGGAATAGGAATAACAACAACCCTGGTCAAGGCGGGAATCAACCCCCACAGCACCAACCCACTGGGGGCAACCAGAACCAAGGGAACCAAAACCACCAAGGGGGCAATAATAACAAACGCCAAGTGCAAAATAATGTTAAAACCATCTTCCCTTGTGCCCTTTGTGGTGAATTCGTTCATTACAATCACCATTTCCCCCAGATAGCTGATTTCAAATGGTTGAAAGACTCGGGTAGTCTTCCCATTCTACTGCACAAACTGCCCCTCAACAGGCACCACAACAATACGTGAAACAACCCCCTCCCACCGTGATGCAAAATCCTATTCCACATCAAGGTGTGATAAACACCCAACATGACACACAGCATCCCCCACCTCAGGTGGGACAATACCACAACCCCAACAATCCAGCAGAGCGTACAATTCTCCTCACCAGTGAGGAAGAAATCCTTCTGCAAACCTCCAATCGTCAGTATCATACACCCGCTGAGTCTACTCCCATCTCTCCAGAGACAAACCCTACACCAACAGGACCCCCGTTGGTGATCCCTCTCTCTTCCGCTGAACCACCACTACGCATCCCTCGCATCCCTTTGCGCAGGAATGTCCACAACCCGCAGGCTAGGGCAACTCATAACTATAGCTTGGTAGACGACTTAGCGCAATCCCCAGCTGCCATGTCAGTATTGGAAGTCCTCCAGAATTGTCCTATGCATCGGAAATATCTACTTTCCTCCTTGGGGGCAGTCGACCCTGTAAATACTCGACTCATCACCTTCGATCTTGATAGTGGAGAACCTCGTCTTCCCGCCTTGATCATTTTTCAAATACCAGTAAAAATACGGAACATCACAGTTCATCGATGTATCATCGATGAAGGTGCCTCTACGTGCATCATGTCCAAAACAGTATGGAAGAAACTTGGTTCCCTGGAAGTCATACCCTCTGCCATCACATTACGATCTTATGATGGACGACCATCCTCTCCTGAAGGGCTCTTCCAAAATGTCCCCGTTGAACTCGGGGGCAAGACTATTCTCATTGATATTGAAGTTATCGACGCCCCCCTCGATTATAATATCCTGTTCGGTCGTAGCTACATGTACGCTATGAAGGCAGTGGCATCTTCCGTCTTTCGGACAATGATGTTCCCCCACAATGGGAAGATCATGACCATCGACCAAGTCTCACATTATGAGCCTAACCCATCTGCCAACCTCGATAACATTCTTCCTCTCATCCACACCAACCAAGACGCCTACCCACTTATCGAGATGGGTCCTGGGATTTTCAAAGATCCATCCTTGTTAGGGACATACCATGGAGCACCACCACTCCTTCATCCTACTAATCAGGTATGCGTCATATCCTCTAACGAAACTCACACAGAGGATGCTCTTCCTCCTTAGGAGGCTTCAGTCATTCCTGACGTCCCACTAGTCACAGAACCACCTCCGTCGGAGCCTCCTGCACACTCATCGACCTTAACAGTCCACGAATCCACATCCCCTCAAGGGCCTAGTCCCATTTGGGAGACAGTCCCCCAACCCCTTACCCAAATTCCCTTCTTTTACTCTCCACCAGGTATCGAAGATTTTCAGGTAGCCACAATGCTCACACTACCGAATATGGTGTTATCCATCCCAGTTTGGTATTTACACCCACCAGAGATGGTCCCTCGACCATCCCTTCCCCCACAGGAAGGACTTCCCATGACAATCCTCGTCCTTACCCCCTCTACCCCCCTACTCACTACCCCCCCTCCTACAGCTGGGGGCAGGAGAAAAAAAGAAAGAGCCCACCGCTCCACTTCCTCCACACATCCCACCACCTTGCGCACTATGTGAGAAAGAAGCCCACCAAACCAACAATTGTCCATCACTACCTGAATTGAGGAATTTGATCCCCCCCAATCAAACTTCCACAACACCCGTCACTACTGCTAATCCCACCAATACCACCAACCCTTCCAGTAGTAAAGGGTTGAGGAACAAATACGCTTGCGCTATCTGTTTAGAGTATGGCCATTACACTCATAATTGCCCAGCACTGCCATGCTTTCGGAAGAATTTGGTCGCCGTGCGCTAGAACTTCCAGAACCACCCACGCCCTGCTACGTCCTCTTCAACAAATATCACTGGCATTCGCTATGTCACCACTTCAGTCAATGAACGTATGAGATGCCCTTGCTCTCTCTGCAATTCACTGGCTCATTTTACATACCAGTTTCCTATGATCCTTGAGTACAAGCGACGTCAATTGGCCTTGCTTCACCAACCTGCAGAGGCAATACTTGACATTACCTCGTCACTTGAGGATCTTCATGTCATTTCTCCGGAGCCCGAGGCACTCCCAACACCTCCATGGTTCTTTAATGACATCTCTGAGGATTTACCCCGCAATCCCCCCAACTCTCCTGCGCATTCCCCTACAGACACCCCCCACCCAACCACCACGGGTACCCCTCAGTACTTCAACATATGGTTTATGTCGAGCGAACCCTCCTCACCTCCTAGCATTGTTCTTCTTGCCTCTTCATCAGGGGGAAACCACACTGTCACTGAGATCACTCCTCACAACCCCTTGTATTCCTGGCGTTTCCAATGCGATGAGGAAATACTCGAAGAGCTAAACCGCCCAGACTCTCCCTGGGATGCGCTACATCACCGCACACTCTTCTCTCCACAGGAAGCCCCCATGCCTAATAACCAAAACCCCATTTACACAATCGAAACCAAATATTTTATCCCATCCGGGCCTATCGATTGGCTCAAGAATCCCATTCCTGCCCCAGATGTGTTTGAAGAAGGCAACATGGCCAACATTTCCCCCACCCTCAAAATCAACATTTCCATTAAAAATGGCATCATCGAAGAAATCACCATTGGAGTTGCTTGCACTCCTCAAGAAATCGCCGCATTTAAAGCCCTCTTCCAGGGATATTTTTCCTGGTCATACACGGAAATGCCTGGCCTCGATCCCTCTATTGTCGAACATCGCATCGACACCTGGCCCGACATCACACCAGTTCGCCAGAAACAGCGACCGCTACACCCAGCCAAAGTTGTGGCTATCAAAGCCGAAATTGACAAATGACGCACTGTCGGGTTCATTTACCCCATCGATTATACTTCATGGGTTTCTAACCCTGTACCCGTCGACAAAAAACAGGGCACTATCCACGTTTTCACAGACTTTCGTGATCTAAATAACGCATGTCCAAAAGACAACTTTCCAACGCCTTTCAACGATCGAATTATCGACGACTGCGTCGACCACGAGGCTCTCTCCTTTATGGACGGATTCTCTGGATATAATCAAATACAAATCCACCTAGCCGATCAGTATAAAACCGCATTTACTACCCCATGGGGTACCTTTGCCTATCGTGTCATGCGATGACATACATCTTCCACGATCTGGCTAAAATCATCCTCGCCTACTTAGACGACCTCACAGCTCGATCCAAGAAACGCACCCAGCATCTCGATGATTTACGAAACATCTTTCAACGGTGTCGTCAGTACAACATCCGCTTAAATCGCCTGAAGTGTGTGTTCTGCATCACCGCAGGGCGCCTCCTCGTCTTTATTGTTTCCCAAAGTGGTATTACCATGGACCCCCTCAAAGTCCAAGCTATCACCGAAATTCCACCTCCCTGGAATTTACGACAACTTTAGAGTCTTCAGGGAAAAGCTAACTTTCTTCGACTCTCTGTCCTAGATTACACCATACGCGCACACAGTTTCCTTCGCTTACTACGTCACAACATCCCTTTTCACTGGGACGATCATGCCCAACAGTCATTTGACGATCTTAAAGTAACGCTTTCAAATGCAACTTTAATTAGTGCACCTGACTATAATCGCGACTACATCCTCTACGTATCAGCATCAGCTGTATCAGTAGCCAGTGTCCTCGTCCAGCTCGGAGATGACAATCATGAACATGTCATTTACTATGTTAGTAAGAACCTCTCAGGACCACCCTTGAAGTACAAAAATGAAGAGAAACTTGCTCTTGCAGTTGTCCTCGCAGTCCAGAAACTGCGCCATTACATTTTGCTTCGTACCACAAAGGTCGTCGCTGATTCCAACCCTATGCAATACTTTCTCAGTCGTTGGCAAGTTAATGGTAAATTCGCTCGATGGATCGTTATCCTTCAGGAGTACGACCTCGAGTTTTCAACACCTAAGAGTAAGAAGGCCCTCGTTCTCGCCAAACTTGTTACGACCCTCCCCTCTGACACTACCAGTGCCCCCGTCAACACTGACTTTCCTGACGAACACCTCTTTTACATCACTTCGGATGATCCTTGGTACGGCGACCTTCTCGTCTACCTCCGAACTCAAAAGTTCGGTAACCACCTTTCACGCGATGATCGTCAACGTATTCTCCATCAATCCCCCCGCTACCTTCTCATTGGCGATATATCATACCGGAGGGGCGTCGACACCATCCTTTGTCGATGCCTGACCATTGACGAGGCCGATAGGGTCTTAAACGACTGCCACAAAAGCGCATGTGGGGGCCATCTTTCGGGTATATCCACTGCTCAAAAGATTATCCGAGCCGATTACTTTTGGCCTACCTTGTTTCACGATTGCATTCATGCCGTGAAACGTTGTGAGCAATGCCAGCTCTACGCCAACAAAGCCCGAGCTCCCCCCGCCCTTCTTCACCCTATCATTACTGCCGACCCTTTTTGTAAATGGGGCATCGACTTTATGACTTGTAATCCCCCCTCCAGCAATGGTCACAAATAAATTTTTGTCGCCGTTGATTTCTTCACCAAATGGGCCGAAGCTATGCCCACTTTCAACAACACCGCTGACACTGCAGCGCGTTTTTTCTTTAATCGCGTCATATCCCGTTTTGGAGTACCACTCCAACTCGTTTATGACCATGGGAAACACTTCGAGAATGAGATCTTCGTTGAATTCTCCTCTCGGTTAGGATTCTCTCACGAGTTTTCCTCACCCTATTACCCTCAGTCAAACGGACAGGTCGAGGCAGTTAACAAAGTCCTCAAGACCATGTTACAGTGCATGGTTAATAAACATAAAACTAATTGGCATCATATGTTATTTTCTGTGCTATGGGCTTATCGAACGACGGTGAAAACCACTACTGGTTTCACACCATTACATTTATTCCATGGGGTTGAGGCAACTCTTCCCATCGAGTGCGAAATTCCCACCTTACGCACCGCAATTGAGCTATTACCTGACACTGCTCCAATGGAGCAGTGCTTGCTGAACTTGGAGTCTCTGGATGAAGATCGTCGATCTTCCTTACAAAACAATGAGGCAGCTAAAAAATGATCCAAGGCTACCTTCAATCTCCATGTCAACCTTCGATCATTCCGCGAAGGTGACCTCGTCCTGGCTTATGATATCGCTCATGATACCTTTGGCTACGGAAAATTCGAATCACTTTGGCATGGCCCTTACATCATCCAACATTGCCTCACCAAAGGAGCATACATATTGGCCTCCCCCGAAGGCCTCTCTCTCAAAGAACCCGTCAATGGGTTGTATCTCAAGAAATTTTATGCTTAAACGTAGTCATTCTACTTTAGGTTATTTCTTTTTTTAGTGTTTTTAATCTTTTTTCTCCTCCCCTCTCGTCTAAACTATCCTTTGTGCTATTGACAGATTATTCCACCACCAACCTACCACATTGGTTATGCCGACGGCACCAACTGTTGGACACAAAATCTCGCTTCGGCTGCTTGGGCTCTCTACACCCCCTCACATGAAATGCTACATTCAAGCAGCATATGTTTGGGGCCAGCAACCAACAACCAAGCCGAATACACTGTTGTCATTGGCCTTTTGGCCGACGCCCAGCATCATCATATTCACCACCTTGGCGTCTTCCTCGACTCTCAACTAGTCGTTCTCCAGCTCAACAATGTGTACCGTGTACGCGATCCGTGCCTCTTTCGCAAATACTTGCAGGTTAGGCTTTTATCTTGACATCTTGATTCCATTACATTTACACATATTCCAAGACAACTGAATCAAACAACAGATGAAATAGCTAACTTGGTGTTAGATTGGCATATATCACATCAAGCTACACATACATAAACATTTCACAAATCCTGTCACAGCATATATATAGAATAGATATCATCAAAATCATCAGCAACAACATGTAGACAACATCAGGATCTCAAAAAGGTATACTCATGTATATATATAAAGGCCCATCAGGCCATCTGAATGTTTACATACAAAAATACATGTATCCGCAGGCCAGTACAACACCTCGGTACAAAAAATCGGCTCACCAGCCTATATACAACAAAAACATATACATCATGCACCACTCATGGTGCCTCGATCGCCCCACCACCTGCACCTCCCTCAGGTGGTGGCGGCCCACCACCACCAGCCCCAGGCGGTGGTGGTCCACCCACAGGACCCTCCTGCCCCGGCGGCAGGCATCCACTCGTCATAGCCGCCAGCACTGCTGCTCGCCGCACTACGGCCTGCCATGGTGGCGACACCCCCACACACTGCTAAAGGAAACTCTCGTCCTGGATGCATGTCCACATGCCCTCTGGAACGTCCTATAAAACCATCTCCAAACAACGATGTATATCATCATAATCCACTCTGGCCGCTGCCGGAGGGGTGTGTGATGGCCCCGCACCAGGGTCATCGAACCGGCGCCTCCTCGCTGCCCTCTCAGGCTCAGCTAGTCGCCCCGCGGCATCCTCCCGCTGACGTCTCTCTCCATGAGGTAGTCTCTCTGGCTCTCGATGAGTCGGTGCTCTCTGCATCTCCACCTCACTCCCGCGAGGTGCCACATCTGCACATGCAAAAAACAACAACAAAAGATTGTATCAGCATCTATAGCATATACATATGGACTGATATCTCAAAAAACAACATAAACCAACAAATGCACAATACAAAACATACCTCGATGGTCAAAAACCTCCCCTGGAGGTAGCACCATGTCCGGATCACCCCAGAAGTCCACCCCAGCATAGGGGTACCGAAGTACCACCTGCGGCATCTACCGCCATATCTGTGCCGCCTCGGCCGAAAAGAAGTGACCACCTTCGCCACCACCTTCACGAAGCAAAATTGTCGACCACCGCCTCAAGCGTGGCTCACGCGCCCCCGACATCTCCAGTAAAACCCTCGGATGCAACATTGGCACCCTCTCCAAAAACCAGGCCACTAGGATGGACCCAAAAGCAAACTCTTCTCCATCAGTGGACCGATAGTGGTCCAACTGTGCCACCATCCTAGCATGAAGCGTCAGCCCCCAAGCGAACCGCTCGTCATCCAACACTCTCTCCAGCACCAACAACTGGCCACCACTAATCTGTTGGGTCGCAAGTGACCCATATATCTGAACAATCATCGTCACTATACAGTGATGTGCCAGGGAGTCTATCGCACCGATGCTCACCACAGTCCCAGACATAAAGTCCCGACCTGAGCAGTATCTACGGCCAACATCAGCCAACAAAGTGGTCCTGGGAAACACCGGCTCCGCCGATAGGGGCGTTCCCCAAAAGGGGAGACCAGTCAGGAAATATACATCCTCCACCGTCGTGAAGGGGATTTTCTCTCCTCGCACGAGGAAGCAGTGCAGCTCCGGACTCCACATCTGGAGCAGGAACTGTAGTAAATACTCTTGTGCCTGTATCAACGGGCACTCAAAGAACTTTAGCAACCCACAGGTTTCCAAAGTCGCACGCACTCCGGGCCCCTCAATGGCCATGGCATCCCGCAGTTGGGCCCAGTCTCGCTCTCGCCACCGCACTGGCATCGTCACCACCGTCCACCTGCAGACAACACAGAGTCCTATATCATCTCAAGCAACTATCAACAGCATCAAAAAGACTCATTTTTACCCTTCAACCTTGCCTCCTAGGCACGGTTTATGTTACCCATAGGCGCACACACATGCGCGCCTGTTCATTACACAGGCATACATATATGCGCGCTTGTGCACTACATAGGTGCGCATCAGTGCGCACCTGTTTGCTTCACAGGCGCGCCCCTACGCGTGCCTGTTCACCATACAGGCGCGCAAAGGTGTGTGCCTGTCAAACCCACAGGCATGCACTGATGCGTGCCTGTTCAACTCACAGGTGCGCACTGATGTGCACCTGTTCACCTCACAGGTGCGCACTGATGCGTGCCTGTTCAACTCACAGGCGCGCCCGTCGGGCACGCCTTAAATTTTCCCTAACGTGCACACATGCACGTATATTCAGTGAACAGGCACGCACGTATGCACACCTATCACCGAGTTTCTTGTGCATGTGGGGCCCACACCCCCTAAATACCCCTGTACGGCCCTCCGTACAAACCCTGCCCAAAAATTGAAAACCTATTTCTATACAGGATGATCAGACCACTAACCTGATACTCGCAGCTCATCAATCGGATGCCTCGTCCTCCCCGAATCACCAAATCTCCTCTGAAAACTGCTCGTCCAGTCACTATTGCAGCAGGTACAAATGAGGTGGCAATGTGGGCCCTACAGCTATATATAGGCCTTTTGTCAAACTTCCACTCACCATTCCGGGAGCCCAAGGTGTCCGTTTTTCAAACCGTCTTTAGCCACGGGATCAGCATCCAGTCACCTACATCATAGCAGTCCCTGGGTCGCTTTTCATCATGAGCCCCCGGGGCGCCTTTTTTTTTCATATCATGGTCAAGTACGCATGCACATATTCACATTTCTCAAATACATGCTCATATCTTAGATTCTCTTCAGATATTGTTCACTTTGGGTATTTGGGTTTTTATGTGTGCAGGTACTTGCTCATCATCCATCGGCACAACCCCTTCAGGTATATACTCAGCACTAGCATGTAGTCTCTCCCGTTGTATTTCATTTACATTCCCAGTCACACCCTCTGATATTGGCCTTTAGGATCCTCATTCCCGGATCTGCAGTACCCACACTTCCATTTGCCTCTTCGGTACTGTTACCCGGTAGCATTCTTACCCACGTGAGTTGTCCCATTCATAGCACCTTTTGCCACTTTTTGACACTCATATTGTTTTCATTACCCTTTAGGGATGGGAGTCCTGATAGTCTTTCATCATCTCATGAATCAGCCACATACTCCTTCTCCTCATTTTGCTAGCTTTCCCACACGGACTCCCAGATTATCTCTTTACGGTTCTATTTTTTTACCTGCACCTCCGCAGTATCATGAACCCTCCATTTCATCCACAATCAGTTTTCTCATCTGCGAACCTACCCTCATTTCACCTACCTCATACAGAAACTCACCAATGGGGCCCTCACCCTTCACCAGTCTTCCAAGCACATTATGACCTACGTGGGCCACCCATATCACACTAGGGCACCCATTTCTGTATTTGTACATTTCTCCCCAATTATTCGTTATTTATTGTACAAACGCCTTTATTTCCAGTCATTACATTTTCTTTTGTCGTCACCGTTGGCGACTTGCTTCCTTTTTGGCCACGCGCAACCCATGTCACCCTTGGTTGGAGCATTACTTATCATCTACCCTTACCGTCATCGTCCATATCTTCAGAGCACCTCACAGGTCACTTACCTCTACCCTCTGAATTTGTTCACCTTGTCCCACCTCTGGCACAACTTATCACCGGTCTTGTCGTCCCCCTGACACTCGACCTTGTTACACAGTTGCGGCCACTCTTTATCTCATACATCCTCCAACCTAGGGCAGTCTTGAGTCTTCCCACTTCTTGAATTCGTCCAGGTACCTCTGCCACTTCCTCAACTCAGTAGATTCCACGAAGCCCTTTGCTTCTGGGAGTCACGTTCCCCTTTTGTCGACATCAGCACAATTTTCTGGAAGGGCGACAGTATCTTGATTCTCATTCTCCATTCAATGAGAGATCTCGGACGGCACAGGGTGAAACACCATTACTCCCTGCTGTCGTTGGCCCCCATAACATTCGACGCCAACACTTTCTCATGTTATGGTGGGTCTTACTTTGCGACTAT
>ML780174.1:103060-154465 GCA_009831015.1 Picea engelmannii | reverse complement strand
GGCAAGATAGTAGTGAATGCAAGAGTTAGAAACATCAAGCATAAGAAATAAACAAAAGACTAAGCTAATAACAATAAAAGAAACTAAACTAGAGTGCATAAGGGAAATAGAACAAAAATAAACAACATTCATGCCACCAATGGATAAGTTGTATTAGTGGGAAAACACCAAAGAGAAAGGGGGACTTATGGGTCCCCTCTTCCTCCATGGGAGGGCTCTTGAACCCTCAATGATTGAGCTCTTCTTACAAGTAACAAACTAAAAGGAGATGGTGAAGAAAATCCAAAGCACATTCACTCAAGAGGTGATATGAATGGAAAAATGAAATGGTGCTTGTATGCTCTTGATGAGGAAAGAGGATCCTCCAAGAGAATATAGGAAGCATAACAATACAAATGAATTTCTTGATAATATAGTGCACCCCTTTTATAGCAAAGCTTTGAAGCATTATTCAACCAGTCCCTAGTGTGAACAAGGGGCTCTTTAGGGCACTCTTAGGTCTTTGACCAGCCCCCCACTTGGATTCAGCTCGGATTTGGGTGTCAAATCGACTTGGGAGATGAACCAGAAGTGGGTGGAAGGCTGACCAAAATCATAAATGCGTCGTTCTGAGGTGTGCATGGATTTTTGCATCCACAGTCGCGCCTTGAGCACATATGTGATTCTCCAACGTTATTCGATTGTCGCACGTGCATGCGGTGCCTTTGTATTTTGCGCATGCTAATTTTTTAACTAGTTGTATATTTTTGTGCCCTTTGGAAATGCATTCTTGAAGTTGTGGGTGAACTAATGGGTGTTTGAAGATGCTGGATTCCTGTAACCATTTGTGGACTAAATTCTAGTGATAAAATATGCCCCCTAATGTGTGAGGTTAGGAGCATACATATAGCCAAAATACATCAATGTGTCTTCTACTGAGAGTACCTTTGTAAGAAAGAGCATTGTGAAGAGTTTCAAGAGCGACCCATTGGAGGGATAAGGGAACCTATAGGACCCAATCCTTTCTCAAGGTGGAAAAAAAACAAAACTGTGTACAAACGAGGCGGGCATGCCCCATTCTTGTGTTATGTAACTCAAAATTGTGGAATACAGTAACTGAAGTTGTGTGTTGTTGTAGATGACTGCAGCGCCCTCGGGGGTGTGTTGATAATAACAGAGGACAATTCGAATGGTGAACAAACTCTAAAAAGAGGCGATGAAACCTATAAGGAGTGTCGATGATACGCAGGCGTTGATAGCCTATCAAATTTTAGAGGTCTTCGACAAATAAAAACAACTGCAATAGTCACAAAGTAAGACCCACCGCAACATGATAAAGTGTTGAAGTAGAATGTTGTGGGGGTCAACGATGGCAGAGAGCAATGAGGGTTCTCTCTGTGTCGTCCGAGACACCTCATTGTAAAGGTAATGAGATTCAAGATACTGTCGCCCTTCTGGAAACTATGTTGATGTTGATAGGAAGGGAGACGCGACTCCAAGAAGCAAAGGGCTTCATGAAATCTACATGATGCGATCAGGGACTGAGGAGATACATGAACAAAGTCAAGATGCGGTGAGACTCAAGACTGACCTTGGTTGGGGTTATTTGTGACAATCGTGGAACTGAATCTAGCGTTAGGGGGATGACGAGACTAGGGTTAAGTGGTGCCAGAGGCGTGACAAAGTGGATAAATGCAGAGATCATGTATAAATGGATTGTGGGATATTCAGGGTTTATGGATGATGTCAAAAGGAGGAAAAGGTAATGAATGCCCCAACCAAGGGGGACATGGGTTTCTTCTGCCGGAAAAAGGAAGGTCATGAAAGGTGACGACAAAAATCTATGTAAAGGTTGGAAACAAATATTTTTTACAATTACCAAATAAATAAAGAATCAGTTGGGGATGAGCGTACTGGTACATAAATGGGTGCCCCAGTGAAATATGGCTTGGCCTATGAGGGTGCAAGTTGCGTGGAAAAATAGGTGGAGGGTGAGGGCCCCATAGGTGGGTTTTTGTATTAGGTAAAATGAATGGAGTACAATCTGCAGATGGGAAAACTGATGGTGGATGAGATGGAGGGTTAATGATAATGTGGAGGTGTAGTCAAAATGTGAATCATGACAAGATTTCTCAGGATTCCATTATGGGGAATTTAGAAAAATGAGGAGAAGGAGAATGCGGCTAATTCTTGGGAATGCAAAGACTATGAGGACTCCCATCCCTAGGGGGTGAAAGAAGCATGAGTGGAAAAGTGTCAAGGGGGACTATAAATGGGACAACTCATGTGGGGAAGAGTGTTACCGGGTGACAGTACTGAAATGCAACGGAGGTGTGAGTACTGCAAAGCCGGATGAGGGGACCCTAGAGGAAAATATCAAAGGGTGTCACTGGGAGATGCAATTGATATTCAGAGGGAAAGAATACATGCCAGTAGTGATATTATACCTGGAAGGGCCATGCTGATGTGGGGTGACTAAGTACCTGCACACATGAAAACCAAATACCCGATGTGAACAATATCTGAAGATAAAGATCATATAACAGATTATTTGATAATTTTGAACATGAGCAGGCGTATGTGGGTGTGTCATGGGAAGATGCTCCACTGGGGAAAAGTGCAAATTAGCACCCGAGGAAAATGACTGTGTAAGTGGCCGAAAATGGTTCAAAAATTGGAGCTTATGGGCTCCTGTACCAAAAAATGAAAGTAGGGAAAAGGGCTTAGATATGGACAGTGGGCCCATGATGCCATCCCAGCTCAACCAACACTATGGGCGATTGGGCGGTAGTTTTGTGGGAGGACATGGACCTCCCCTTTGCTCGAGGACTAATGAAGAAATATAATGAATTACATTCACGGGAGCATTAGTATGGAGTGTCGGAGGAAGCTCAGGAAGATATGTGTGGCGTTCTATGGCTAATGTGTGGCGAACGTATGGGATAGATGGGCAATGATGAGTGTAATGTCCATATTCTACACATATGGCACAGGTGAAATTGGTTCGTATATATTTTTTTGCGTGTGGTTGATGACTCCATATTAGTGTGGGACGCACTTGTTGGAGTGGCAAGCAAAAGGGGTTCTTGAGGAAGTTGGATAAAACTGCGTAGCTCGAGAAGAGAAGGACATTTGTGAGTGGGGTGTCCTTTTCTTTCACATAAGGCACAAGGGAGTTGAACTCGGGGAGGTAGTGGAGTGATGGGCTCTTTCTTCTTTCGTTTGCCTCCAGTCGTAGCAGTGGTGCTAGCGATTGGGGGTGAGGGTGGCGTGGCCGGAGTTAGGACTTGGATCTACATCGGTATTCCCTCTGCCTGAGGAGGAAGGGATGGTTGAGGAACCATCTCGGGTGGATGTAGATACCATATAGGGATGAGGAGTACCATGTTTGGAAGGGTAAGCGTTGTGGCTACTTGGAATGCTTCAAATCCAGGTGGGGAGTAGAAAAAGAGAATTTGGGTAATGTCCTGGGGGAGTGTCTCCCAAACCGGGATTTTCCCCTGGAGGGGGGGGGAGATCCGTGATAAGTGGTGCGGTGGCGCTCTCAGGGAACTCCTGAGGTAGTATTTCTTCAACGGGTGGAACTTTGATATGGGGAGGGGACTCAGTGATAGGAGTCTTGTCTCTGATGTCTATTCCTTTAGGGGAAACTACACACACTTGTGATAAAAAAGATGGCTTTAGGAATAGTGGTGCTCCCTAAGAAGTGCCCAACATGGATGGGTCTTGGAATAATCCAGGGAAAAGGTTGACAACTAGAAAAACATCCGAGCTAGCCCGGACCAGGGGTAGGATGTTATCGATGTTGGTGGAATGGTTAGGCTCATGATGTGTAATTTGGTTGATGGTGACGATCTTCCCATTATGGGGGAACATCATCGTACGAAACACAGAAGAGGCGAACGCCTTCATAGCATACATATAGTTTCATCGGAACAAGATATTGTAATCAAGTTGGGCGTCGATAACTTCAATGTCAATGAGGATGGTTTTTCCCCCAAGTTCTATGGGGACATTTTAACAAAGCCTTGCGGAGGATGTTGGTCGACCGTCGTAAGCTCGAAGGGTGATGGCAGAGGGTACTAGCTCAGGGGAGCCAAGTTTCTACCATACATGTTTAGACATGATGCATGTGGATGCACCTTCATCGATGACACACCGAGAAATTGTGGTGTTCCAGATCTTAACTGGTATCTGGAAGGCTACTTGGGCAGAAAGACGTGGTTATTCGCTATCTGAATCAAATGTGATCAGTTGCGTGTCAATTGGGTCGACTGCCCCCAAGGAAGAAAGCAAGGATTTTCGTTGTGATGGACAGTTTTGGAGGACCTCCAACACAGACATGGTTGCATGAGACTGGGCTAAGTCATCAACCAGACTATAATTATGAGCAACCCTAGCATGAGGGTTATGCACATTCTATCGTAAAGGCATACGTGGTATGCGGGGAATGGGTTCCACGTTAGGATGTGGAATCATCAATGGTTGTCCTGCAGTAGCTGGCAATGTTTCTAAGGTGGTTGGGGTAGATTCGGGAGGCATACCGTATTGATAGTTATGGGTTTGCAGAGGAATTTCTTCATTAGTGAGGAGGACACTGCAATCAAACGAATTCCCGGGTTAAGTGGCACCCGAGTTTGGATATTGCCCCATTTATGGTGGGGTAGGGTTAATCACTTGTTGGGTGTTCATCACACCTTGGTATGGAATTGTTTTTTGCAAAACAACCGGAGGTGGTGGTTGCAAATACTGTTGTGGGGCCTGTTGAGGGGTGGGTGGTGCCAGAGGGCCCTGTGAGTTCATGGATTCCCTCATCCATTGGAGATCAAGAATTAGGGGGAAATGATGAGTATAATGTCCATACTCACCACATATAGCGCAAGGGAAGTTAGTCTGAAGATTCTTTCTCTTCCCTTGTTGTGGTTGATTGTTATTGGTGCCCCCTTGAGGGTCTTGGTATTGGTTTCCCCCAATGGGATGGTTGTGGGGATCATTCCCTCCTGGTCCTGGGTTGTCATTGTTTTGGTTTTTTCCTTTCTTCTTATGAGTCAGATTGGTCATATTCAATTGTTCAAATGTATGAACCTGTTGAACGGGAAAGGGTTGAACAAAGTTGGCGTCGGCATGTGGTTGTCTCGGTGGAGGATTAACCGGCTAGGGAGGACCAGGAAATGGGAAATATGGATTGTTCTGTGGATAGGATCCATATGGCGTATAGGAAGTAGAGGTACTTCCACTACTGCTAGGGTTATATCCAGGGGTTGGGGGTGGACCCGTACTAGATTGAGAGACTGGATATGTCATGGGTACCGGTGGGGGTGCCCCCAATGAATGAGGGGGAACAACAGGATACGACTGTTGGTAAAGGAGAGGAGGCTAATAAGGGAATCCTCCATACATCGGTGGATATTGGGGTGTCTCGTACATTGGTGGTGGTTGGATGTACAGATTGTGGTGTGTTGTGACACCAATCAATCCATCCGCTGAGTAAGACATCTCAGGTTTGTCCTGGCCAAATGGTATGTCTCTCAGGGCGTCAGGTAGTACCGTATATAGGTATCCTAACTCTGAATAAATGAGTTCGAACTATTAAGCCTTGTCGATGGCTTCCTCTTCAGACTATGGGAAAGTGGCAGCTACATATTTGACAAGGAGGGAAACAAGTGATTTGAGAAACCAATTGAGGCATTGTTGCTTGGTGGCTTCTGCTTTGCATAGACTACGTCGTCGATGCCATTCGTGAATGTGGTCAGCGATGTGTGTGGTTGAGGTTTGTTTAAACTCTGAGAGTAGTTCGAGACCATTGTCATGACGGATTGGTAGTTCAAATAAGGTCAAAAACACTTTGTCCAAAGATTCAAAGGTCACATGGGACCTATATTTTTCTTCTACATACCACTTGGCTGATGGGTCAGTGAGTGTGCATTGAAATAATCTCAATCGGATAGAGTCATCCATGATGTTGTTTGAAGATCACCATAAGTGGAAGGTCATGATATGGTTGGTCGGGTTGTCTTTGGCTTTTCCTTCAAACTTGGGAATGTCTGAAGGTAGTTTGGTAGGAATTGTAGGCCATGTGGGGTCATGCAATATAGGATCATTTGTGAGCTTAGTCAGATCCAGTATATTGAGGGAAGCCAAGTATGGCATCTGGGGTGACGGTGGATGATTAGTTCCAGCCATGGTGGGAATGTTTTGTGTGCCTGACCCCAGAAGAGGGTTCGTTCTGGCCATGGTGTGAGTATTGTGTGTCCCTGACCCGTGAGGGGGGCTAGGTGGGCTTGTACTTCCTCCTGGGGAAGAAGTGTGCCCCCCGCTTCCTTGTAGAGGAAAGTTGGTGGATGGTTGATCTTGGGAAGTGGACCCAAATAAAGTGGAGCCGAGAAAAGTGGATCCCAAGACAATAACACTCACAGGAGTGTGAGAAGGTGGAGCCAATGAGTTGGCAAGACTAGGAACTCCTCCTAGAATGGGAGGGAGATTTAGCAAGCGTCTAGAACGATGAGGATTTTGTGGGTCCCCTATGATGTCATACTAGAAAAGTGAATGTGTTCCAATGGTGATGAGAGTGATTAATGAATGAGAGACTTTGTATAACGTGGACCTTCACAATATATCTCACAATCGAATGTAATCACAAGAACATTATACATAAATTAAAAAGAAGCATATATGTGGGTAGGTGGATTTTGTTTGCGTGGGAGAACAAAGAAAACAAATGCTCATGTCCTAAAATACATAACGTCCTTCCTCTCGAATAGAACTAGACCTTCAAAAAGCACTCAACGATGGGGTCTGAAGTCACCAGAAAATGAACTAGTGAAGGATGAAACAATCAGTTATAATGAGGGGTAGAGGGTGCATATCCAAAAAGAGCATGTGATATTTCCCAATAGCCACACAAAATCCGATCAAGGTGCAATTGCAGCCCACAATTTCCACCTGGGTAGATGTCCTAAAATTTGGTCACTAGGTACCTCGGTCAAAGTGCGACATTTAGATTTTCGACCTAAGAAATGGGTCACGGGCTGGATCTCGTCCAAGAGGTGGGTGCCTCAAGGGGGGACACATAAAACAACCAGACATCGGCCTTCAACCCTTCATGGGTATCTCCCTGCTTTATTGTGTAGGAACACTTGACTTGGAGGATTTAAAGTTCCCTATTTGACAACTTCTATTGTTTGAAGATGTGAGAACCAGATAACAAGGAGTTATTTGGATGCCTATCCCCGAGACTCTACCTAGACTAAAAAAATTCTTTTGGCACCTCCTGTGGAGGAAAATTTAGTGGGTTTTAGAAAAAATTTAGATGTGGTTGTTTGAGATATTGGGGGTGTGAACCAATCTCGTTGAAATTATGTGGGAGTGGATAGTTTCGTCAAGAAAATGGTGGGGTGTTTCGGAATCATTTTGGAGGAAACTTACTTCAACCTCCAAATTTCGAGATGAAAACTATGTGAGTGAATAGTGACTTTGTGTGTGAACAAGTGAAAGTGTGCCAAATTTTTAATAAGTTAGGTGTCACCTTGCTGCATGTGGACTTCGTGTGGTCCTTACAAGTCTTGATTACTTAATTTACTAAATATAATTGGTACAACCTTGCAGAATTTTAAAGTCCCTAGAGAACTAGCATGTGGATATGTTGATCCTTACCAATCCTTTAACTCCCTAGTGTGATTTAATCTAAGAAATATTTAAAACTATCCTAGATTGTGGACATGTGGGCATGTATAGGCTCATTACAAAACCTTTAAACTTCCCTAGTGATGTAATCTAAAAAAGTAAATTCAAAACTATCCTATTTTTGTAGCATGTGGGCGTGTATGGGCCCTTACAAATTTAAGATGTGTTTGAAAAAAGAAACTAAGAGGAGTCCCGAGGGGGCTGTTGTCCTCTCCTAAAGATTTTGTCTTTAAGGGAGATGAAATTTTCCCTCAATCGTTTTTCTGATTCTCAAGATCGCTTTGTAGCATGAGAGAAGAGCATACTCAAAGATTGGCGTTCAATTTCTGGTCCCAAAACAAGTAGTTATATTTTTGATGTAGAATGATTCCAACTTATCTTTAATCAAAGCAAACCATCCATGTGGCAAAAATGAAAGCAAAAAGAGGATAAATATGGATTTTAACCCCCTAAGTGTCTATGTTTTGACTAACCCTTCATGTGGAGAGGGAATCTAAGTGTGGTGCATATTACAATCTGCATAGACTCAAACTTAAGAAGGCTATGGGCCTCCAACAAATCACAAAAACCCTTACAATATATGATTTTCTAGACAGATGCCTGGGTTGCAGAGTAGAAAGAGGTGCATTGGGCGCCAATGCACAAATTAAAAATGACCTTTTGGTGCAGTGCGCATAATGCACTGAGAAACACAGTGGTTTTGGCACATGTGCTCGGAAGACACGATTGTGGGTTGAAAAACCCACACACTTTCTGTTACACGGCCGTGAAAGAAATTTTGGATGAAATTCTCTCAACTCAGCTCTAAATTTAGCTTTTTGTAGGTGGGCATGGGCCGGTTATGGTTCCTACAAGTTAAATAAACCAAAATGAAGTGCTCAAACAACTCAAATGGGGGGGAAATTGATATCAATCCCTAGTGGAGTCGTCAATCTGTTGCATCTCTTTTGTCACCTAAATGAGCAAAATCAAGAGGCTTACAAGCCCAGTTGGGTTAGTTAGGCAGGACAACAGTGAATGCAAGAGTTAGAAACATCAAGCATAAGAAATAAACAAAAGACTAAGCTAATAACAATAAAAGAAACTAAACTAGAGTGCATAAAGAAAATAGAACAAAAATAAACAATAGTCATCCCACCAATGGATAAGTTGTATTAGTGGGAAAACACCAAAGAGAAAGGGAGACTTATGGGTCCCCTCTTCCTCCAAGGGAGGGATCTTAAACCCCCAATGATTGAGTTGTTCTTAAGTAACAAACTAAAAGGAGATGGTGAAGAAAATCCAAAGCACATTCACTCAAGAGGTGATATGAATGGCAAAATGAAATGGTGCTTATATGTTGTTGATGAGGAAAGAGGATCCTCCAAGAAAATATAGGCAGCATAACAATACAAATGAATCCCTTGAAAATATAGTACACCCATGGCCTCCTTTTATAGCAAAGCTTTGAGGCATTATTCAACCAGTCCCTAGTGTAAACAAGGGGCTCTTTAGGGCACCCTTAGGTCTTTGACCAACCCCCCACTTGGATTCAGTTTGGATTTGGGTGTCAAATCAAATTGGGAGATGAACCAAAAGTGGGTGGAAGGCCGACCAAAATCATAAATGTGTCGTTCTGAGGTGTGCGAGGCTTTTTGCGTCCACAGTCGCGCCTCGAGTGCATATGCACTTTTTCAGCGTTATTCGACTATCGCACGTGTGCACGTTGTCTTTGTATCTTTTGTGCATGCTGATTTTTTAACTAGTTGTATAGTTTTGTGCCCTTTGGAAATGTATTCTTGAAGCTGTGGGTGAACTAATGGGTGTTTGAAGATGTCAGATTCCTGTAACCATTTGCGGACGAAATTCCAGTGATAACAGTGGTGAAGATGACGACAATGGTAGAAATGTTGGAAATGGAGGGGGTGACGATATTATCCACTAAGATCAAGATGATGATGATGATGGCACCTAAGATCAACTTTGATTTATTGTACCTTTCGATATCATCCACTAAAATCAACTTTGATTTATTAGATTTATAAGAAAAATGAAAAGAGATTAATTAATTTGCTTTAACATTTTGTTATTGTCGTTAATAATGATGATATCATCCATTAAAATAGAGATAATGATGATGATGGCTATACCATCCATTGAAATCAACTTTAATTTATCAAACCTTTTGTTATTATTTACTATGATCAACTTTAATTTTATGTAACTTATATGAATATACACAATCCATTTAAAAAAAAAAACTAAACTAAACCTAAATTCTTCAAAGCATATAAATTTTATTTATTCAACATTCTTTTTAACTTTTCCTTTAACCACTCAAATTATATCCAATTAACCTTAATAATTTTTTCTTCCTTTAAAGGAAAAAACATATCACTCAGAATATACCCCTATATATATATATATATATATATATATATATATATATATATATATATATATACGCGATCGCTTGATAAGTTAGACTTTTCATAACATCGGTGATTGCCTTTCTACGTGGTATTCTTATTTTGTCAAAAGAAAGCGGACGGAAGGTGCTTATTACTATCTAAAGTAGAATTTCTCAATTTGCAAAGTAGACCACACTACACTCACCATTTTTAAGAAAACCAGCCAAAATAATTATAATGATGATTAGTTAGCCTTAGTCAATTATTCAATATTTAACCTTATAGGCATTACTTGTTTGGTGAGGGAGCAATTGTCATAAAAAAAAATTAACCTTTTAGGGCATTACTTGTTTGGTGAGCGAGCAATTGTCATATAAAAAAAGTAAGGAATTTTACAGTGTATATATAGGGATGAATTTTTGATAAGTTTTGAGAAAAATGTGTTATAGTTATAATTTTATGATAGTTGTTTATATTTATATAAATTAGATAAAAATCAAATAAATGTTAACAAAGTGAAGAGGAATATTTTAATTTTCAATTTTTTTTGGTTAAAGGTAAAAGATTTATTTTTTTATAAATATTTAAAAACAATATCAATTACAAAACAAAATATTTAAAAATGTTTATATTCAAAGTAAATAATATTTCTAAAAGTGATCCATAATTTAGTTTTTGAGAGAAACTGCTTTGAGACCTGTAATTTCTTGTAGCGTGAAACCCTAGCCACACATCGCCCCTACGACCTGCATGGCCTCTTCTAGAGGGGGATCCTCCCCTCCTCCTCCCCCTCTGCCTCCCCAAACGGATGTTCCAGCCTTCGCCTCCCTGGTTGCGGCCCTTCCCAAGCAACCCAAGCCCGCGACATCAAGATTCATTAAAAAACTAGATGAGATCTCAGTTGATCCTATGCAAGCGAGTTCGAGGTCATTAGCTTTGAAGTTTGCGGAGAATGGATTAATCAGGCAATTCACAAGGATATGGCCCTCACCCAGATCTATAGCTGTGTGGATTGATAACAACTGGAAGCCTCATTTGAGAGGTAAATTCTCCTTTTCTCTCTGCGATAGGGGTTTTTATGTGTTTTTGTTTGAAGAAAAATCAGGCAGGGAATTGATATTCAAGAGTGGGCCATACTTTATGGGTGATCGAGAGTTATATTTCAACCGTTGGACCCCTGATTTTAACTCTAAGAATGATATCCTGTCAGCGGTCTCTGTCTGGGTTTGGCTTCCCTTTCTTCCCCTCCACACTGGTATGACGAGACCCTCCGTGCTATCGTCAATACCCTTGGAAATACATAGACCGAGCAGAGCTGAAATATTAACTACAAGCCTAAGCCTAAGCCTGAATCCATGTGGAGTTCGATTTGGAAAAGGGTCTCTTGAAGGCCATCACGCTACCTTGGATAATTGGGCATACCTTCAGAAAGTGGAGTATGAAGAACTTCCCTTCAAATATAAGATCTTCCATGATTACAGGCACTTTGCCAAGCAATGTCAGAAAGCTCCAGCAGATCCACTAGTGGGAGAGACTAACGAGCATTGGCAACAGCCAAAACGAAAGAAGCAAGCCACAAAACAAGGATCTTAGCCCCCCCCCCAAAAAAAAAAGCTCCATCCCATGAGGGAGCTCCCTCCAATCCAAAAGCTCAGGAAGTATTGGCCTCATGCTCATCAGGTAACACTAGAGATCGCATCTCAACCAAAAACCAATATGAAGCCATATATGACATGGAGGACGACTAGGTGGAAAGATCCAAATTGGGCTCTCAAGATCACTTGGAGAAATCGGGAGAACAAAAAATGCCTCAAGAAGTCCCTCAACAGACTCCCCAGATAGACCAAGAAGATAGTGAAATCGTTGAGAGCTCAGAGGAAGAATCCAATCCTGATTCCTCAAAAATTCCTCCCATTAAGAAGCTGGGCAGGAAATTGAATAACCAGAGGAGAGAATCAGTAGCTCGGAAGGAGATAGAACTTGGAAAACAGGGTACCTTGGATGGGCACACAAAGAAAGAATGCAGACCCCTAATAAATCAAAGTGGTATTATTCCCCCAAAAGTGGGGAATCCAAAATCCTCTTCTACATGATGAAAATCGTTTCCTGGAACTATAAAGGTCTTGGAAGTGGAAATAAAAAGGAGTTAATCAGAAGTCTACTAAGGCAAGAATCCCCTCAAATCCTTCTACTCCAGGAAACGAAAATGAAGGACATTGAAGTCCTTCAAGACAACAGTTTCATTTGGAAATCAAGTTCAGGATTATCAATGAGTTCACAAGGGGCCTCAGGCAACGTATGCACCCTCTGGAACTCCCAATGTTCAGATTGGAAGACAAGTCAACCTCTCCTAAATGGTTGCAAGTGACCTTGACTCATATCCCTTCAGGTAAGGCCTTCTCTATTTTCAATATTTATATGCCTTCTTTGTCTCATGATAAAGTTCTATGATGCAGACCCCCTACCTCAGCAGGGTCCGTGACCTCCTAGTCTTTGGATCGTTCCCAATTCTGAGCCGAAATGGCTCTTCAGGCTCCTGCTGGAACCCTCTGAACAACGAATCCACAGGTCCCTTTTTCCCCAGCACAGGCCTTGAAGAAAACCTACGCGCGTGCCACTTTCTAGCGCCCTTCTCTGTTCTGACCCAACACGCACCTCGGCATTGGCTCCTTTCACGATCAACCCCTTCCTCTCTCGTGACCCTGGGTTGTGACCCAAGGCTCAAATCAACACATATTTCGTGTTTCGGGAGTTCGAGACTCTTGTATGCAAGCTCTCCCCTCTCCTTGTACTTTTAAATGCCGAACCCCGAAATAGAGCCTAGCTCTCGCTATCTCCTACCTTGTCTTTGCGCATATGACCACTACCCCATGACCATCGGCTAATACTCAAACGACGCTCCGACATTTGCGACCTCACAATTCCGGTTGCAAGTGTTCCTGCGTCCTTCGACCCCCGAAACCCTGAAAAGGGCCTAATGGCTCTTTAGTTCCTCCCTTAAGCCTTCTCGATGTGACCCTGTCCTATGACCTAAGGATACTCCTCCGCATCCTTCATCTTTCACGTATTTTGGGGAATCACGATGCAATGCCTTTCCTCCTTTCCTTTTCAAATCCCCGAAACCTAGAGACCCGATACCATCCGAGTCTACAGTGCAGATCCTCCTCCTCGATCAACGGTCTAGATTGAATCTCGGCCTTTTGCCTTTCGGGATTCTGGCGAGGTCTTCACCTCCAAACCCTCGGTGATCAAATCCCTGACGGATTTCAGATCTCTGCCACACATCCTCCGAAGTGGACACCCTTGATTCTTTCGGGGAATATACTTTCGCGAATCTGGGGAAGTCTTCCCCTCTAATTTCCCGGTGCCCAAATCTCTGATGGGTGTAGATCTCCGACACCTGTCACTCCAGATCCGACGGCTGGAATGATTTCTCGATTTCGGCGATCGCGAATCCTTGCGCCTCACCACTCTCATACGCCTGAGTTACGAAACCCCGACGGCTTCCGGATCTTTGCCACCTATCCTCCAAGATGGACGGCTCCAATGCTTTTTGGACTTCACGGGTTGCGAAGTCAAAAGACTCCTCCTTTTGTCTTCCGATGCCCGATTCCCCGAAATACATGGATCTCCGCCACATGTCCTTCCAACGATGGATGGTCCTGATCTTTTCGGGACTTTGACAAGCCTTCTCTCCTCTTCGTATACAAGGGTTAAACCTCGTGCGCCTTCTCCCAGATTCGACGACTATCGGTCCCTTGTGATAGATCTGACGGTTCAGGTCTGATCTCCTGCGCTTTGAGAGTTGAATGGTCCCGGCCTTTATCCTCTGTGCAACCTCGTTTGATCCAACGGTGGTTGGCTATCTGCGCTCAATCTGACGATCCAAATCTATTCTCCCACGCGCTCTCCTTCTGTTGTCTGGACATAGTTTTAACGGTCTAAATCTTCTCCTCTGCAGCTTATCCAACAGCTAGCAAAGCTCCTCCTCCTAAGCTTGTGTTTCTCTCAAACTTAGAAGATTTCCTAAGTGTCAAAGGGTAAACCTTCGATCCTTCTACGAGACCATAAACTTTGGGTCTTGTCTGCATTCTGAGAACGTTGTCCCTCCTGAGCTTTGTCAACTATGAAACCTCGAAGGGGTTTCAATTTCCTTCTACTCTGTGTCTCTGTTGCTCTGTGCGTAAAAGCATTGTTCCTCCTGAGCTTATGGACTTAGAACAAGTCCACTCTCGCACACTCCTTGTACTGCTGAGATTTTGTATATCTCAGATCCAAAGTATTTCTTGAAAAGAAATGCTTCATGCCCTCCTGGCGTTCTTCTGCTCAATGCACGCCTTGCAGAGCTTCTCCTCACAGAGTATTCAACAACTATGTTTCTCTTTGAACTCAACAAAGAGTCTTTCTCGTGCACACTTGCACCAGCTCAATGCCCACCTAGCAGAGCTCTACAAAACCTTCGTTGTTCTATCTCTTCTCCCTGTGCCTTCTCTGCACAATCTTCACCTCCAGAGTGTTCAATAACTCTGAGGCTTCTCCTGAGTTGTGAATTCTTCTGGTGTGCCCACCTGACACGTTCTCCTCTAACCTCAACAGAGAGGTTCATAATGCGCACTCCTTGGCGCTGGCTACAGAACCCCTATCATTCTATTGTGCACACCTTGCACAGCCTAGAAGAACCCATACTAAAATCGACAAACTCACAAACAAATAGCAAAATCTATCTATCACCTGTATCTACAACACACAAATAACATTCAAATGCATAAACATATATAGATACAATATGCAGGAAAAACTACTCTGTTTGTATTAAATTCAGAATATCTG
Organism: Picea engelmannii; assembly: GCA_009831015.1. Lineage (NCBI taxonomy): Eukaryota > Viridiplantae > Streptophyta > Pinopsida > Pinales > Pinaceae > Picea > Picea engelmannii. The sequence goes on along the minus strand of ML780174.1, from coordinate 139,583 downwards.
TTTACAATGGGTGTGAGCTCGAACTGCCACAGAGTCTTGACTCTCCTCTCTAATCTACCTATCTGCCTCTTGCAGAATGTCTAAGACCTCCTAAGGCCTCTCTACCCAGACCTTCCCCTAACCAATATCTCCTATCCTTCCTAATTACAAAAGAGGGCTCCCCGCGCTTATCCTCTTCACCGCCTTAGTGGCGTCGCTATCTCAGAGCGACACCTACTCCTATGGCTACATTACATAAATGGGTGCCCAGTCCTGACTATGTCCTAGGCTTGCTACAGGCTACCATTTAAGGAAACCTCAACCACTACCTGTATAGAGGCATGGTCTGGCATTAAAAGCCTTACATCATGAACGATCTGTATCGGATCATACTTCGGAAATTTAAAAATGGGAGGGTCGGCGCCTCTCCCTTTCTCCATTAATGTGCACTGAATGTATTGGTTGGCTAGCACACTATGATGTGGAGGGATGCCCCTGCATCATTCTGTGTTGGATATCTTTGCTAAATCTACATGAGAGTAGTACTCCTGCCTCCCTCATTTTTGTAAGGGATTTTAACACTACTCTTCACACCTCTGAGAAGCGAGGTGGAAACATAGTGAGAGACTCAACCATAGAATACATGGAATAACTCATGCTAGGACTTGATCTATTGGATGTTAAGCCTATTAGTGGACGTTATACTTGGTCCAATAAAAGGAAAGGCCCTGGGCACATAGATGCTAGGTTGGATAGATTCCTCAAAAGTGGGAGCCTTCTGGAGGACTCATTTCTAGCCCTGTCCTGAATCCTTCGTTGGGTGAGCTTAGATCACCGACCCATTTCCATGGAGTTGTCCAACTCTAAACCCCTTGGTCCAATTCCCTTTTGTTTTAATCCTCGGTGAGCCAATGGCCCTTCCTTTTTGGACCTTGTTTCTTCTGCTTGGTGCTCCTGGATTTAGGTATCCCTTGTATACATTTGGGAACATAAATTAAAAAATACCAAGAGGGATATTTGGGATTGGGTGAGGATTAAAGAAGAGAATGATAAGAAAGTAGCAAGGGGGATTGCACAGAAAATGGAGGAGAAACATATCTCTATGGAAACAAACCCTATCTCATTTGTTGTTTTAGGTAAAGAACAAGAAAATTCATGGAATATCAAAAAGTTCTCAGGGTAGAGGAAGAAAATTGAAAGTTAAAATCATGGAGTTTTTGGCTCGAGGCGGGTGATAGAAACACAAAATTCTTTCACCACCAAGTTAGATCCAGAATTTGGAAGAAAATATTTACAGATATCAGGGTTGAAGGTGGATCATCCATCAAGGAACATGCTCAAGTCAAAGTAGCAGCGAAAGATTATTTTGAAAATATATATTTGGAAGATGGGAAAGGGGATATTGAAGCTCAGGAAAATCTCCTTAAAGATATACCCTAGGTAATGAGTGAGACAAATAATGAGGCACTCTTTTAGTAAGTAACGGAAGTAGAAGTATCTGGGGTTTCACAACAAATGAATCCAGATAAGGCCCTCAACCTTGATGATTTCTCAACTCATTTTTACCTCCTATGTTGGCATATTATAAAAATAATATTTGGTCTGTATGGTTCAGTGTGTGCAGAAGTCTGCTAGGATGGGAGGGAGCACCAACTCCTTCCTATCCCTCATCCCCAAAGAAACTAACCCCTCCTCCTCTAGATTTCGCCCAATCTCCCTCTACAATTTCTCTTACAAAATCATCTCAAAAATCATTGCCAACAATTTCAAGCCATTGTTGCCTAAATTAACCTCCCTGAACCAAGGGGGATTTGTGGGAAAACACCAAATGATAGACAACATCATGCTAGTACAGGAGACTATTCATTCCAGTAAAGAGCGGGGGGAAAAGGGGATGACCATTAATTTATATATGGCCAATGCATTCAAACGAGTCCGCCATAGCTTCCTTTTCACCATCTTGATAAGATTTGGATTTGAGGCAGATTTTTTGGCCTGGATCTCTTCCTGTATAGTCAATCTATGGATTTCTCCATTGATCAATGTTCACTCAGTTGATTTTTTCAAGATCTCAGAAGGCCTAAGAAGAGGGTGCTCCCTCTCCCCTCTCCTCTATATTCTAATGGCAGAAGCTCTAAGTCATCATTTGGAGAAGGATAGATTGGAGAAATCCACTCCAGGAATAAAAATCACAAGAGGAGCACAAAGGATTAATCATTCATAATTTGCAAATGACACTCTTCTTATAGAAGGAGCTTCCCCAATCATTTCCAAAAGGTTCAAGGAGATATTGGAGGAATTTATGTGAGCCTCGGGGGGAAATATCAACCAACAGAAAAGCCAAGTATATGTATGGAACATTAACTCTAGAACGACAACTAAGATTGCAGAAGTACTTCAATTCCCATTGGTAGAAAGATGGAAATATTTCAAATATTTGGGCATTCCCATATGTCTTACTTCTCTTCCAATATCTGCTTGGTCACTAATAGTGGAGAAAATCAAAGCCAAACTCATTCAATGAGGCCCCCAGTGGTTAAATCCAGTTGATAGAGTGGCATTGATCAAATTAGTCCTCTCCACTCTCCCTATATTTCAGTTTGCTTCTCTCCTGGCTCTAGCATACGTCAAAATATCTATAGCTCAAGAGCTCAAAAAATTCATATGGCTGGGCGGAGTTTATAACATTGAGAGAATGCATCTAGTTAACTAGAATGTGGTTAGGGAACCCAAAGCTCATGGTGGATTGGGAATCCTTGATCCAATGATTTCTAATTTGGTACTTGGGGAAAAGATCCTCTGGAGACTAGTGTCAAGAAACTAGAAATGGTGGAAGAAAGTCATTACACACAAATACTTGGTTGGGGATAGACTAAGGTGCCTCGACTCTCCCCCAGTCCACACCACAGGCTCTCCTATATGGAAAATTTCAAAAGCGTCTCTGCCTCTTTTTCAGAGTAAAGCCACCTGGATTCTAGGGAATGGGTGCAATATTGACATATGGGAGGAAACTATCGTGGGGAATCGAACCCTTCAACAAAATATTACTCTCTTTCCCTTGTGGGACTGGTGTAAGGAGAATGACATCTCCACCCTATTTCATATCTCCAAGTGGCAACCTTTTGGAGCTTGGGCAGGCTGGCAGATTTTGGGCCTCCCTCCCCACCTTCATGGCCTTTTTCTAGAACTGTGTCGAGGTCTCATTGGTTGTGCCCCTTGTCATATGTCGTCTAAATATTTGTGTGGATGGGGAGAGGGTTAATACTCGATCAAAGATATATATGCCACCTTGCTAGCTCAGTCCAACCTACCTCCTAAGTCAAATATGTGAAAAAAGGTTTGGGGTATTGATAGCCTCCCAAAAATAAACATATTGTATTGGAAGTTGGTTCATAACAAGATCCTAACGGGAGAAAATCTACAAAAAATAGGGTTCAATGACCCATACAAGTTTTCTCTCTGTCGTAATTCGGAGGAAACTAGTACGCACTTATTTTTGGAGTGTTCATTCCCCAAGGAAGTGTGGTCACTAGTGCTACAATGTCTTTCTTCTTGTATCAAGTGGCCAGAGACACCCAACAAACTTTTCAATAAAGGACAGGCCTCCTACAAGGGAACTTTGGAGAATAAGCAAGCTTTTAAGGTAGCATTCATAGCCTTGCCTAAATTCCCTACATAGAAAATCTGGCTTGTAAGAAATCGTGCAATTTTTTATGATGAATATACTACCTCTGTAGTAGTGCCTTCAAAGAGATTGGGGTTATTGGTAAAGAATTTTAATATGAGGAAGAAAAAGTGTTTTGATCAACAACACTTGAACAATGACGAACAACGATGGTTTAAAAGACTCTCTCTCTCAATTAGTACTCCCTCCAAAGAGACATCCCCAAACCCAAAGAAACTAAATCCTCTATATTTTCTTGGCAACTCCATATTTCAAGTCAGGATTTTGAAGCTTGGAAACACTCTCAAACGATGCATGTTTTGAGTTTGATGGAGCATACAAAGGCAACCCCGGGGTGATAGTGTGGGTGGAGTTCTCTTCTCCTTGGGAGGACATATTAAGGTACACTTCTCTTGGAATATCGACCATGCTACTAACAATTAGGCTAAGGCATACACTCTGCTACAAGGATTGCACTTGGCACACCAACATGGTATAAAATCTCTCTCAATCCTCAGAGATTCGAAGGTGGTCATTAATCAATTTTGAAATAATGCACTGGCCAAAGATATGAACTAGCAACAATATTTTGATGAATTTACTTTGAGCTGGAAGAATTTCACACCTTTGTCCCTGAGTATATCCTTCAACACAACAACTCAATTGTTGATATGCAAGCAAATTTGCCATTAAGAGACCCTATAGAAACACTTCAAGTCAATGAGCACCGCTCGTCAACTCCAACACCATGAACACACTCAAGGTTCCTAGCATATGTTGTAAAGGTGTAATTAAATAAACCTACATTGTTCAATCTCTTCGAGTCGTTAGTATGAAAATAAATGCCCAATCAATCACCTCAAGATTATCTCTTACGATCATGACATGCAGTGGAGAAGTTTTGACATGTAGGAGTCTTCGTTCCTCCCATGCGAACAGCCCACACAGTAATCCTCCCCCTCGTTTTCAATCTATAAACATCCAGATTCCCTTATCTGAACACACGTGTGCTCAGCTAGCCTTTGTGAAGAATATATCATCTCCCCTGGTCTTACACAGGGAGATCGCATCACCATGGATCATTTGAAAAATACCCACTCATGTATATTATTGTACTACCCCTCCTCGTTACTTGTTTACTTTGTGTGAGATCATTCCAGGAGTAATGGATTTGATGGGATTAAAACCTTCCCCATCGTGGTTGTTGCTTCACACATGTTGGGAGATAATTTTAAATGTGCCCGGATTTCTGCATTACTTCTCGGGGCCCTATGCTCTTGTGATAAGAAAGTTGCCTAGAAGTTTTCTGATAACTTGCAGTCTCTTCAGTTCTTAGATTGAGTCTGGTCTGTTAAAGTGGCCCTATGTTTCAGGTCATTGTAATTGTGTTAAGTTTTTTTAATGTTGTTCATTTGAGTGAGTTGTCTCTGATCAAAACACTTGACGATGTAATTAAAATTATCTAATATAATTTTGGGCAAATTTCTTATTGAAAAAAAAATATAAACTTTTTAACACTTCAAAATATTTTAGATTAAGATAGGATCTATGCATAAACTTTTTAACACGTCAAAATATTTTATGTTCAAAATATTTTAGGTTAAGATAGGATCTATGTTAATTTATTGTTTTATTTATTATTTTTGAAGAATGGAAAATAAGTATAAATTTTTTAACACTTCAAAATATTTTAGGTTAAAATAGGATCTATGTTAATTTATTATTTTTGGTCATTTTTTTTTATAAAAATCAGATGTAAAAATTTTCATATTTTAATTTATGCATTTATATGTAGAAACAAGATTTGGCTATCGCAATACATGCCCAAGAAACAAAAATGAATTTGGATTTAATTAACTTAAAAAATACACTTTAATTTGAATTATCTAATTTATAGTATAAATTATTATATAATTATTAATTAATTATAATACATATTATAATATATATAATATAATATTTATAATTATAATTAATTAATAATTATTATTATAATTAAATAACCAATATGAATTTGGATTTAATTAACTTAAAAAATACACTTAAATTTGAATTGTCTAATTTATAGTATAAATTATTATATAATTATTAATTAATTATAATACATATTATAATATATATAATATAATATAATATTTATAATTATAATTAATTAATAATTATTATTATAATTGAATAACCAATGTTTTACCATTCACCCAAAAAAAAATTAAATGTATTTTTAGCATGTAAATTTCCATTATGTCTATTGATTCATCTGGTTATTATAAAGTTATTATTACACATGTCGTTGGAGTTTATGAGACATTACATGAAGAAACAAATCGGCCATGACTATGGGTTAGAAAAATAGTTGTTTTTAATAATCATCATGAACCAAAACGTGACCACGTTTCTCAAAATGTGATTGGCTTACCATTCATTGTTCAACAACAAGAACGACACCCAGATATTGTGTATTAATGTATATGTACCTGTCTTGATCAGAGGAAACCGTAGAGTGATGGATGTAATGGATGTATGAGAGTAGTCATAAATAATGAGTGCACCGCCGTCGAGCCTAGAATAAGAGGTGAAATGGCTAAACGAATCATTGAACAAATAAATGCATTTTATTATTTAAGAAAAATATAAAAAGAAATTTGCTAATGTTAAACTTTAGGTAAAAGATGAAATTTATGGTCCACGACAAACTAATAGTCGATCAACAAGCGAACTCATCACTATATACACTGCTTACGGTAGGTATAATAAGACATATGAACTTGACATATGTAAAAATAAGACATAGTAGATTCTTCTCAAACAAAATACATTAAAATATAATGTGATTTTAAACAAAATTCATAAAAATACCTTTCCATGAATCCTTTTCCTTTAGTCTAAGTAATAAGATACACAACATACACAATCATATATTTTAACTCAATCCCTTAGCCACTTGGAAAACTTTTCATCCCTCTGCATATTTGCTAACTTCTTTTTTCAAACTAGGTCACTAATATTTTTCTTCAAACAAACTTTGATTCTTCTCTCTCCCAAAATTACATATTAATTTAGGCTTCCATGCAACTTTTTAATCAAACTCTAGCATAATGAACATTCAAGAATACAAAACATGTTACCTTTAAATAAGTATTGTTTTTGCAAGAAAACATCGAACTCACCTCTTTTGTCCTATACAACTAGATTCTAATATTGCTCCACTATGTAAATAGATTTTGATATTGCTCCATTATATGTGCAAAATCCTTGTCTCACACATACAACTCATTTATCTACTCAAATGCCATCTAACTCATTGTTATGGCTTTCAAATTTGGTTTCCTTCTCAATGCATCAACTACTTTATTTCAATTACTAGACTTGTAGTTTAATACAAATATGAAATTATACATAAACTCTACACATTCACATTCACATTCACATTCCTCACATTCAACTTTCTATGCGACTTTTAGTAAATTTTGGAGGTTGATAATCCACATACAACACAATTTCTTTAAAAAGAGCATAATATCTCCATTGCTTCAAAGCTCATATTACAACATAAAATTTAAAGTAATATTAGTAATATATATTCTTTACATCATTCAACAACTTCTCATTGCAGAATGGTATCAACCTACCATCTTGGATTTACGCTATGGTAATAGCTACATCACCAGTATCAAGCTTTATTTAAAATAACTTCTCAAAAACATGTAATGCTTGTTATTCCTCTTTTAACAGTTTAAAAAAGTTATATACTCACACACACGAAAATCCTTGATGTTTAATAGATCCAAAATTTAGATCTAGAATTAAGACTAATAAATTAAACCACCAAGATCAAATAGATCCAATTCAAACAAAATTAATAATTCATTAATGAATTTTTACTTTAATATTTATTATACAATTCTTTTTCTTATAACTTTAAAAATAAAACAAACAACCTATTTCTTATCTCATTATATGTTCATATTTTAATAATTTCCCTATGCAAGCTGCTCAACTCATCTTACAAAGATAGGTGAAAACATTTCACTCACCTCATTTTTTTTCTAAGAAAATATTATATCCATATTTCCAGAGAAAAGAAAGGTACAATCCTTAGGTGTCAGACACAGCCAAAAACCAAACCTTGTGTCTCTGGCTAGCAGCATATTCAACAGACAAGTCTTCTAACTTTTACATTTCAGATCAGAAACGGAAAAAGAAATTGTCATCAATCCTCAAAACACATCACAAGAGAGCCTAGATGATAGAAAAAAAATCTTCCTAGGAGGAATGCACCTCCTCATAGTCATGTACCTCCAAAAAATATCTTGATTTTAGGCAAAGAACGGGCCTGTTTAAAAAGCGAGTCCATCGGAACATTATTTTCTCTATAAACATGGGAAAATGATAAGCTCTGGAAGTTTTTGGCCATCACAAATTTTCAACAACAATTCAATCATACATAAGGAAAGATTAGTCAATTGCATACCTTCATTCATCTAGTCAACAACTAATTTGGATTCCCCAAATACTTGTAATGTATGAACATTCCATTTCAAAGAACATTTAAGGAGTTTATGTAGGGCCTGGAACTCTCCTTTGTTATTGTGTCATTTCCCAAATTAGCCTTCCTAGTGATGAAGTGAACATTAGAGAAATGAAGTACAAAGTTGATGCCACACATCCCATTTTCTCTTTGGAACACATCATAAAAAAAAAACCATGCCATGGACTTGTCAAACAACACTTATTTTACCTCCTTAATTTTTATCCCTTTTAGCACATATTTGAAATTTAATAGCAAGGCCAACACTTGTTGTGATATTTTGAAGGAGGGAAGAGCCTTTCCTTCAAAAATCACATAATTTTGAGCAAGTCATATGCCCCAAGACATCAATATAGGTAATGGATGCAATGGTTTTAAAGAGGGATAGGTTCACGTGCCATCACATGAGAAAAAAATTAATATATCATCCATGAACAATGGGTGTGATATGTTCATGTGCCTTCTTGTTTGAAGACCCTTCACCAGATTTTGGCTTTTAGCAACCTCTAGAGCATGGTTGAGACCATCCATAATGAGAATAAATAGGTAAGGAGACAATGGGAAACCCTGTCGGAGACCCCTGTGTTGGGGCTCAGAAATGTCCTATTTTCATCCACCTTTCCCTTCATTATTCTTCACATTTCATCACCCCCATTAACCTTTCACGATATCATTTCATAAATATACTTGGGTTTCACCTTATTATTCTCCACTTTATTCATTTTAGTATTAAAAGGGAATTTGTGATTAAATATTAGAAAATTGACATGTTTTCATATATATCTCAAAAATGTGTGAGCTTTGTAATGTGTAGGAATATGTGAAGGATTAATTCAAAAGGACTTCTCGAATACTTCCTCCACCATTTCAAGATTTGAGGAGATAATTCAAGCCTATTCCAAGGATAAGATCATGGATATTTGGTTGGAATATCTTATCCAAGATGTATGAGAGATATGTGTGAGGATTTGAAGGGATCATATCTTGTAATAATGGGAAAATAGTTGAGAGAATAGTGGATCTGTAATTATGAGATGGTTATCTTATATTCAGGGCTCTCATGTATAAAAGAGAGTTCTCTCTCTTCATGAGGGAGGAGTAGTCAGTGAGTAATAATTTGATAGTCATTTAGTAGTAGTTCTTAGGATTTGAAAGAGAAAGGGATTCTTAGCTTTGATTCATAGTTTTGGCTTCCATGCTTTCATTATTATGTTATGAAGATTGATTTGGTTATTGTAATGTAAGATTGCTTCATTGGCGTGAGATCACATATGTTGTTGTGTCATTCAACTCTTCACATGTTGTATCTGCTCTTCCTTCATGTAGTTCTTCATTCCTAGATTAATTTCATTTACGCAATTTCCCATTCCTAGATTAATTTCATTTACGCAATTTCATTTCAGTCGTGTGTTTCAATTTCCTGCATTAGATTAATGATTCAATTTCAGTCGTAGCTTAAACATTAGATTAGATTAGTCCCACTTCAATTTTTCATATGCTTTACGTGTGCTTCATCAGTTTACGAACCCCGGGTTGACAAATTAGATAGTTGGGCAAATACTACAATGCAATTAATTCCACATTAGTTCGGCCCAATGTAACGACTGTCGTTCCCTTGTTACGATTGTTGTTCCCTTTACAGGAAGTGTCATTCATTTGAATAGAACAACTATCGTTCCCTTTACGATTGTTGTTCCTTTACATGTGTTGCATCTCTGGAGGCTGGGTATTGAAAACGGAAGGTAAGAACCTACATAGGAAACAAGTAAAATGATTGTGCCAACGCCTACCTTCGGCTGATGCATAGAGGTTTTTTTTAGGACATCTTTAGAGCCCAACACCCTACCAACCTTGAAAAAAGGGGATCCTGCCCCTTTTATAAGAACAACAAAGGAGACATTCAAGACACAATTCATTTTCCACTTCACCATGTCCAACGAAAACCAATTTGGAGGACCAATAGCCGAAGGTACAACCAGGAAACACGATCATATGATTTTGATCGATCTATCTTGAGAACCGAGACTGCTATCTTTTGTGTTTTGATGGTGTGCAAGCCTTCTTGGGCTAACCTAATGACCTCATGGATAAGGAATCCTTTTAAAAAAACAAATTGTTCAGAACTGATAAAATTTGAGAGGTAGGGATTAGTACCAATAGAAATTGTTCAGAAATGATAAAATTTGAGAGGTAGGGATTAATACCAATAGCTATAATTTTCACAATTATTAAAGAAATCCAATTACAGAGTGCAATGGGTTAAAAATTAGCAAAGGACAAAGGATGATCAAGTTTCGATATGACAACGATAAGAGTATAATTGAGTTTGGGGAGCAATTTACCTAAGGTACTTACCTCCTCCACCACATGTAGTAGATCATCACCTATGAATTCAAAAAAGTCTTCCTAAAACTTCACTATCCATTTGTTTGGTCCCAAGATTTTGTCCTTTTTATAAAATGATTCAATGATCGTCTGCAACTCCTCTTTTGAAACTTCATAGAATGTTTTTTGGATTCCTCTTCTTCAATCATCCTAGGAAATAGTACAATCATTCGCAACATCTCTCCCATCTTGACTTGTGCAGTTTCCTTGAAAAGTCCCTGAAAGTATTCCACCCCTAACGTTGTAATATTCTTAAATTATCATATCGAAACCCCATTGGCATCTCTTAATTCCCATATGGTGTTGTAGTTCCTTGCATAATTTGAAAAAAATTGAAAAAAAAATTGTGTTTTGGTCACCAGTAGCAAGCCATAAAGCCTAAATTTTTAAACGTTGAGTATTTTCCTTCTCAAGAAGAATTTGATTCCTAGGAGCTTCCAACTCTTGACATTTTTCCTGGTCCATTACAGTCGACTGACCGGATTTTAGTTTCCCATACAATGGTTCTAACTCCTCCTCGGTAATATGGAGGTCCGAGTCAAGATTCCAACAACAGTTACCAACCCAATTTGCAACAATCACCTTTATCTTTTTAAGATCCAAGGAAAATTGGGAGCTTGTAAATTCAGACGATCTTTCCTGGAAATGAGTCTAGTGTTCTTTCACAATATCCCTAAAATCGTTGATCTCTTCCCATGAAGAGTTGTATTTAAAAGGTGCACCAAGTTTGTCTGAGGTTGATGTCAACTCCAACATTATCGAGAAGTGGTCCAAGATCCTTAACTTACCAACCCATGATCGATAAATCCCAACCTCCTGTAATAGCGAATGGTGCACTATAAAATGGTCTAGTAGTTTACTTATTCCCTCATTTTCCACTTTGTTGTTGCACCATGTAGGAGTAATTTCAATTGGTTCAACATCGATCAACCTTGTCTCCTCAAGATGATTGTTGGCCCTTGACCAAGTTTTGGGAGATCCTTGGTAAAGTTTGACCTATTTTGGGACTTTGACAACCTGTCGAAGATGGAACGCAAGACAAAGCAGAGATCGCGGGATCTCGACCCATTTTTGGGTCCTTTTTGGGAGTTGGGATTATGTAACGGGTATGGGATGTCGACCCATGGGCTTACCCATGTCTAGGCCTATTTTGTAAAGTATAAATAGATGTCTAGGAAATGTAAGGTGCGACATCTATGTGATGTAAGGAAGTTGGCTAAGTGCTAGATCTATGTGATTGAAGGATTGCAAGTGCTCTGTGCATAATGTGTGAAGCTTGCAGATCTGAGTGCAAGTGACTATAGAAGGCTTAGTGTTGTATCCTAGCTCGGGAAAGGAGGATCTAGCAAGCTACATAGATCTCCTGTCCTATGCGGAGTAAGGTTTTTGAGGCTCTGTGCATCTAACCTATTGAAGAAGCTAATAAAGAAGAAGCGTTGGTGGACGTAGCCCTAGGGTGGGGGTGAACCACGTAAATACTGTGTTATTCTGCTTTGTGCCATGTGTCGATATGCTTATGCCTTTACTTTCTAAGTTCTTTAATCTAGATAGATAGATCTATTTATGGTTTGTGCTAATAATGTATATGGATGTATATCTGACCTATGTGAATGTGATGAGGGCTTGAATCTGCTAGATTTAACCTACCTCTTTGTGATAAGTGCTTAGATACACCAGATCTGGATGAAGGATGTGATGCTTTGTTTCATCTGCCTAGTAGACAGTGGTTAAATATTGATGAATTGTCAGTGCTAAGTGCTCTATTAGTATTACAATCACATATATGTGTCCCAGCTAAGGTTGTAGACACTTGAGTCCTGCAACCACCCCTGCCTCTACCTCGGGTGAGAATTCATATGCTTTGCAGGTGTTGCTGAAAGGGCCGATAGTTAGGGTTTTTTTGGTGCATTGTTATAGCGTTGAACCCAGGGTCTGCCCCTATGCCAACAAATGGTTCCGTTCCCGGGACCTGAAACTGTGATTGCTGGGAACTGAGGAAGAAGAAGATTTGTGCAAAGATACGACCTGAAACTGTGATTGCTGGGAAATGAGGAAGAAGAATATTTGTGCAAAGATCCGTCCTGAAATTGTGAAAGCTCTGTGCATAGATATGTCGCTCTAGTGCGCAATACTCTACTTAGTTTGACAAGATCTGTGCTAAGGAAAATAAATCTGATCTGAAGAAAATAGGTAATATCTGAAAGCTTTGTGCCCCGAGAAAGATAAGAATATTGAAAAATTATGAATCTGAAAGCTTTGTGCTTTGTAGAAGTAAGATAAGTGAAAATTTTTGTTTCAACAGTATGGATTTAGGTATGTTTGATAGATTCTGTCCTAGCTGGAAAACTAGGCCATTAATAGATGAAAGAAGATTTGATATGAGTAGATATGATAAGAATAGTGAAAAATATGTTATAGAAAGAATGTTTGGACTAACAAGTGGATGCAGGATCCTAGAAAGAAATGTTTGCAGGTTAGCTACTATGACCCTAGAACACAGTAGAGAAAGAGATGGGAATCATTTAAAAGAGCGAGAGTATTAACCCTCTGTTACAGTTGCAGAAAACTGAGACATCTTGCTAAGGAATTCCCTGGGAAAAGACCTACTTGTATTTGTTGCAAAGCTATGGACCATGAAGTATTGGATTTCCCTAGAATTATTGCTAAACTTGAAGAAATGAACATGAGACAAGAAAACCATACGGTGGATCCAGAAACTGAGATTATGGAAGAACCCCAAAAAGAATAAAAAAAAGTATTACTACATATGAAAGAAACCCTGAATGATCACTGACATATCAGTTTATCATAGATCTTCAAAGAAAAATAATTCCTTGAAGCAAGAATAAGAGACTTCGACATTCACTGTGTTATAGATGAGGAAACACAGGTGAAAATCATGACAGAGAAAACTTGGGAAGCTATAGGGAGGCCTGCTATGATTCCTTCATTAGGAGGAATAAGACTATTCAAAAGAAAGATGATAAACCTATGTGGGAAGCTCACACAAATATCTATGAATTCCAATGGAACTTTGACAGTGGAATATTTTGAGATTATTAAATTTATTGAGAACAACGCCCCATTTACCATGTTTCTCAGAAAATGTTGGATTGAAAGAGATCAAGCTAGAAGGAAAGAAGAAGAAGAAGTTTTATAACAGTAGAAGCAAGAGTTAAAAGAATTCATGACTAGAAGGATCGCACACTTGATTGAAGAACAAAAGAACAGATCGAAGCTATTTAACACCAGAGACCCAGATATCAAAGTTGTAAGAACACTAGATGACCCACAGAAGATTGAAGTACCTATTCCAGATAAAGAAGAAGGATCACCCTCGATTCTTAGGAAAGAATCTCAACAATGTGAAGTAACTATGCCAAAAACAGATAAGAATCAGAATGGAAAATGGAATACCGAGACGAAGCTCACTAGGAAGAAGGATAGGAAGCTAAATAAGAAGAGAGCTACGATCGACAAGTTACAGAAGGTTCCAGAGGGAACTTCCTAGAAGGAAAATTTTCACAATTAGAACTTTGTCGAAATATCATAACAACGTCACATGGCACTTTTCCATGGAGAAACAATATAGCCGTTGGGACCAATATAACCGTTCGACCGACCCACCAAATGGGCAGAAAGGAATTTATGGTTCTCCACCAGACCGTTGGACCACGCTAACGGAAAGAACAACGTTAATTAAGGCTTCTCGCCCGTTGCAAGAGATCTGTTACCAAGCTATCTATTTATCCCATCTCGCCATGCATCGAGAACACTTTTTGCTAACTGTGAATTTGAGCTCACAGACTCGTTGATTTTACACAGTGATCATTGCGCCATTGCCCTCTATCCTATTGTAGTGTCTAAGTTACTCCTCGAACCCGAAGATTTCCAACTCTGAGTTTGTATGTCGGACGAGTTGAGCACTGCAAAGAAAGTTGTTGAAGAAGTTATGATCGACCTCATGACTGAAAGAGTCATGTTGATGTCTACATGTGTACAAGCTTCATCAATGAGAGGACTGCAAGCCTCTCCATCGACTGCTCGCGGAGCCGGACCATCCCGACCATCAACAGAAAAGAGAACCAAGCATGAAGACGACCTCGCAAATGAAAAACTGATTCCAACCATGTTTCTCGATTACATTTCACCTTTGGCTAGTGAAGTGAATCATGATAGTGTACCATGCGATTTTGAGTACACCATGGTCACTGCGTACCTCCCGAAGGGGATACGTGCAGTTCGAACAGACCAGGATAAGATCGCAGCATTGAAGTTCAGTGACTTCAACCTTGGAGATCGCAAGGTCTATGGTATGCTCGCCCCATACAAGTACCTAACTAGAACAAAAGGGAAGAACTCGAAGATCATCCCTCAGTAGTGGACTATGGACCTCACGTAGTCCACCCTGTTGAATGTCATGAAGATCCCATATTTCGGAAGACACCAGGAAGTCAACGCCTATGTCAAGTTGATGCTGTCCCGTTACCATGGTGGTTACTTATGGCTAGACCATCACATTACATTTGACCCAACACTTATCCACAGGATCACAGGCCTAAGTATGAAAGGACCTAACCCGCAGGAATTTTATCCAGGAAAAGCCGCAGATCGTGCACTAGCACAGAAGATTAAGGACACCTATGGCAATGTCGAGAAGGGAACAAGAGGCTACAAGGTAGCTTCCATCCAGAGTGGCACAGTGCGCCTTGCATGTCAACTGATCACTGGAAAATTAGTAAGAAATAACCGACCTACACAGGTCACCGGATTTGTCGTTGACCTCGTAGGGAAGTGCGCAGAAGGCCTACAGATGAACTGGGTGAAGTACCTAGTTAGCTAGTTGGAACTAGATTTCCAAAAAGCGCAAGATCAGGGTTACGAATTTCATTTTAGCTATCTCCTGGTCCTCATCGCATTTGTTTCCTGGGAGATGCTGGAAGGAGTGACCTTCCCTGGCATACAACCATTTGAACCACTTACCGCAAAGTTCTCTACCCCGTGGTACTCAAATGATATGAATAAACAGTGGCAGTCAAATGTTTTGTTTCATACATACTACCTCTAGATAAAGTGAGCCATTGAAGTTGAGCCTCGCATGACCCCAAACACATTACAAAGGTTCCGACCTCTGATGAAGTTCAACGCAGATTGACACTTCATCTACATTACATCATGAGTAGATGAACATCAAGAGCATCTCCAGTCATATTACAAACTCTTAGAAGAAGATCTTGAGGAGATCACTAAGGACTAGTCAGTGGAACTCCTTATTCTAGAAGATCCTGCAGAGATGTCTGATTCTGACAGGCCATAAACTATGCATAATACACTTGGACCCAGCAAAAAGAAGAAGATTGAAGAGGTCCAAGACCTAAGAAGCGCCTCAAGGAAGACTGCTTCCATATCACTTGAGTGAGGAGGTGATGACAACGTAGAAGAGATGAAGGACAAAGAAGCTGAACAAAAGAAAGGTGAAGTAACACTGTCGAGAGATGAGACCGACTCCCTGAAGAAGAGGAAGTTTTCTCCCTAGAAACCCTTTTCATGGAAGAAATCAAAAGCCACCATGACCAAGATGCAGACTGTCCTCACCTCTGACGACTTTGACTTCATCACAGTAGCACTGAATGATGCTTCACTAGATATAGAAGAAAAAAAAGGAGCGAAGTGGGAAGAAATGTATGATAGGATTGAAGTCAAACTCTGAGGGGTACAATAGGCTCTTCAATCTAGCCACATAGTCTCCATTGTGCCTCTGCCATCGGTAGAACCAGAGTTGGGAGATGAGCCAGCCCAACTCCACTGACTAGATGAGACAGTCGAAGCTCACCTTCGCAGAGCACAAGAGGAAACAGAACAAGCCACCTAGGCTTTGATGCAAGTGAAAGGAGTACTTGTAGAGCAACGCCGAACTACAGAACATGAAAATATTGCTCTCCAAGAAAATTTCAATGAACAAAAAGCACAGATACAACAAGGAAATGAATAGTTTCTCACGGAGCAACTCGAAGTGAAAGAAGTGGTCAACAGAGCACTTCTCTCTGTGACAGTCGTAGAAATAAAGGCAGAGGACTGAATCACGAAGCAAGTAGAGAAACTCACATAAGTTATTCAACAACTACAACAACACATAGTAGACTTAAAGCTTCGTGCAGTGCCCTAGACTCCACAGGATGTAAGGGATCAAAGAGAAGTGACTGCTCGAAGTGAAGTTGAGCGAATAAAATCCCTTGCTATGGAATGAAAAAAACTCACCGATCATAATGCCCAGACCTACGAGCAACTCACTGAGAATCAAAAAATGAGGGAACTGGAGTCGCAGCTCCAAGAGGCAAAGTATCAAGCCGAAAAGATACAGGCGCAGCTGAATCCCCTTTCAGCTGTGAAAAGAATGAAGCGCTCCCAAGAGAAACGCACTGCCTAGCAGTAGATCCACACTATCTAGAGTAGAGTTATGGAAGTAATTCAGAGGCTCCAACCTGTACAAGATAATTCCTATCAATTGTTCACAGAGGTCGAAGGCCGAGGAGTAGAACTGGAGTAGGTTGTCACTGAAGCTGAATAGCGCCTCGAGGGACCTGTGAACGAGGTAGTCATCCAAGATTTTGTTGCACAAGAGGTCATGGCACAACAACAAGTCAAAGAAGCTCGAGCCCAGCTCGAGGCTTTCGAAGAAGAACTACCCAGATTAGAGTGACTCGTGATGAGTCACAGGTGAGTTTTGGGGGCATGTTGGCCCTTGACCAAGTTTTAAGAGATCCTTGGTCAAGTTTGACCTATTTTGGGACTTCGACAGCCTGTCGAAGACATAGCGCAAGACGAAGCAGAGATCGCGGGATCTCGGCCCCTTTTTGGGAGTTTGGATTATGTAACGGGTATGGGATGTCGGCCCATGGGCTTACCTATGTCTAGGCATATTTTGTAAAGTATAAATAGATGTCTAGGAAATGTAAGGAACAAAATCTATGTGATGTAAGGAAGTTGGCTAAGTGCTAGATCTATATGATTGAAGGATTGTAAGTGATTTTTGCACACTGTGTGAAGCTTGCAGAGATGAGTGTAAGTGACTATAGAAGACTTAGTGCTGTATCCTAGCTTGGGGAAGGAGGATCTAGCGAGCAACGCAGATATCCTGTCCTATGCAGAGTAAGGGTTTTGAGGCTCTATGCATCTAACCTATTAAAGAAGCTAATAAAGAAGAAGAGTTGGTGGACGTAGCCCCAGGTTGGGGGTGAACCACATAAATATTGTGTTATTCTGCTTTGTGCCATGTGTTGATATGTTTATTCCTTTACTTGCTAAGTGCTTTGATCTAGATAGATAGATCTGTTTATGCTTTGTGCTAATAATGTATATGGATGTAGAACTGACCTATGTGAATGTGCTAAGTGCTTGAATCTGCTAGATTTAACCTACCTCTTTGTGATAAGTGCTTAGATACACCATATCTGGATGAAGGACGCAATGCTCTGTTTCATCTACGCAGTAGATAGTGGTTAAATATTGATGAATTGTCAGTGCTAAGTGCTCTTTTAGTATTACAATCACATATCTGTGTCCCAACTAAGGTTGCAGACACCTGAGTCTTGCAACCACCCCTGCCTCTACCTCGGGTGAGACTTCATCTGCTTCGTAGGTGTTTCTGAAAGGGCCGGTAGTTAGGGTTTTGTTGGTGCGTTGTTGTAGAGTTGAACCCTGGGTTTGCCCCTGTTCCAACAATGATGCAAGAAGAAATGTGAGAGCTTGTCTTCTCATGCCAAAACCCCCCATGACTCATCCCTGTGCAGGATAAAATTTAAAATTCACCACCACAAACTATATTTCCTCTATGAAAGATGCTAAGAGAAAAAATCTAGTTCCAGTAAGCTTCATGATCCCCATAGTTCCCATAAATATTAAATAATTTGATATCTTGATCTAGTTCTTTACAATGTAGTTCTAAGACAAGTCTTGAAAAAATATCACGACAATTTGTAAAATATTATTTTGTGGAGAAACCTATAATGAAACCACCTGAATTCCCAGCTGCATCTAGACCCACAAGGTTCCAACCAGAGAACAACTTGTCAAATATGAAACAATATCCTCACACATCCCCATTGTTTCTTGAATAAATACTATGTCTGATCTTTCAACCATAATGAGCCTCTTGAGAGAGACATTCTTTACCCTCCCTACCAAGCCCCTAATGTTGACCGACTATGTTTTCATGGGGAGATATTTTTCGGGGCTTTTCCTACTCTAAGGACCCCAAAAATAAGGCATTTATGCCCCTGTGAAACTTCACGACTAGAACTCCTACGCATACTTGAGGGTTGAATTCTGGCCCACTTTTGAGTGACCTGATACCAAAGAATCATCAAAGCCCAAGCCTCCTGTAAAGGTCAATTCATGAGCTACAACCCTAGAACTAAGAAGGTAAGGTTCCCAACCTAAAGAGGATGAGTGAGATCCCATTGAGGATAGTGCAAGTTTCTCCTCAATCCAAGAGGATATGAGGGGCTCATTAGATGATAAATCAACATGGAAACAAGTATATTCATATAACTCATTAGAGCCAAGGGTTGAAATATTTCCTGAAGTGACACGATTGACCAACCCTAAGTGATATAACTCCTTTCTTGTCCTTGACTTTTGAAGGGGAAGGGGATGTGTTTTTAAAAGTATTACCCAGTTCTAGAGGCACGCTTCACTTTTGGACCAAGTTGCTTTTAGCTGATTCCATTGAGAATCTGAGAGATCCATCTCCACTCAAAAATCTGCCTAGGTGTCCCGGTCTAACAAAGTAATATCCCTCATATCTTGTAACTAACATGATATCTCTCCAATCATAAGATTTTGTTGACTATTTGAAGAGATATTTCCACCCACAACTGCTTCATAATTATCC
Organism: Picea engelmannii; assembly: GCA_009831015.1. Taxonomy (NCBI): domain Eukaryota; kingdom Viridiplantae; phylum Streptophyta; class Pinopsida; order Pinales; family Pinaceae; genus Picea; species Picea engelmannii. Next base: position 120,134 of record ML780174.1, on the reverse strand, counting down.
CCTCCATAGTTTTTACAAGGTGTTGACTTAGGGAGATGATTGTGCTCCTCAGTATTTGTGGCCACCTTCAACTCTATGTGAATTTTCCCATAATAGTTTTTGATAAAAAAAAAATATCACGGTTTGAGAGAACATGAACTACCTTATGATACCAAGAACATTAGAATGGAATATTAAGATAATCTAGAATTTGTGTCCACCTTCTGTCTCCCACCACCAAATCTAAAGATTCAAATAACCCTTGTTGAGGGTCTAGATCCACCAGGATGTGAGCCACAGTTCTTATTTTTCTAAGCTTATAGGAATCATCTGATGTTGTAAAAATTCCTAGAGTGTCACCAATTTCCTTTAAACTCGAGTCATTCTAGTACTCTAGAAGAAGGTTCAACAATTTTATCCAAGTGGGAAAGCTTGTCAAATCTTCTTCATGCGAATTGAATAGTGGATGACATGGTTTTTCATAGAAAATTTGGTGATTACAGTACCATCTGCTTGATAGGATTATCTTAACATCTTCTTTATAATTCAAAACAATCCCAATCCAACCCCGATATACCATATGAAAAATCCATGTATAGCCTAGCTGTGGATTCCAATTCTTTTCAATCCATGATTCCATAGTGTGGATCGTCAAGAGCCTCCCTCCAAACTTCCCAACGATTGTGTATCCTTCCAGGGAACCAATTTGAATTACCTCCATATCATCTCTAACCACTAAATCCACATGTTGACGGGTTCAAATGGCCTGTCAAGTAGGTAGGGGAGAATGCTCGATGGTAGGTACCAATTAGACCTCCTCTCGTTTGGTGTATTGTTTTTTACCAGTATGTGGGCCTGGTTGCCACTAAGAATTAAAATGATAAAAAGGGGAAAGAAAACAAGTTGTCCCCCAAAGAGTTCTAATTAATTATAAATATGATCTAGATTGAAAACAAACTAATCTAACCTAACTACTTCTAACCTATCCTGCATAGGAGAAAAAATAATAGATGAATATAGTTTTAAATGATATCTTAAATAGTTCATGGCATCCAAGAATATGTTAAAACGATAATATTGTATATATTATCACAACTGGTTGAAAATAAGACCTGTAACATCATCCCTGTACTCAGAAGAAATCGCAACAACATGAGCATCCTAAATACTAAGCACAAAAATAGATCTTATAATCAACACTCAGAAAAACTAAAATGACAAACACATTTATGGATTATTCTCAAACACATTTGATACATTTATGACTTCAAAAATAGATTATTCTCTTCGTATATCCAACAATAAGAGTATCAACAGTCTACACAATGGGAAAAATTCCTTTACTACATTCAACGATTTCCCTTTTATAAGATAAGAAAGACTCCTCAGTTCTTGTCACTATTCACTTTGTTTCCCTTTATATTTTAATTGTACATTTTGAATTTCTTTTACATTTTCGTAAACGAATATGTGAACTTTATAAACAGAAGTTGAAGAGACTCTGGAATATTTATTCTTGCCCTAAGGCAATTTACAAATGATATTCATTTAAAAAATATCATTAACTCTTCTCGTTGGTGTCCTCTTCTCTTATTCGAGTTATTCTAGGCGCTCCTGGTGTTAGTCTCCCAAATAATATCATCTCATCTTATTCTTCTCTATATCAGCCTTCCATCATGCTCTTGTAGGTCCAATTTCATCTCCTATATATTTAGATATGACTACCTGAACATGCACAACCCATTTTTTGATTAAATTCAGGCCTCTTATATTTTCTGTGTTTTCTAATAATTTTCCCCCTCAATCTTCCAACGTTATTTATACCTGTTAGGGACCTAACCCCTCACATAGGTAGAATATTATATTCTGATGTAATAAAGGTCAATATTAATAAGGCCTAGCAATAAGGAAGAATAATTTGAATGTAAGAAGACCTAATAGAAGCTTTCGCTTCTAGAAGGATCTTCCTCTAGATGGTTCTTTTGATAGACATATTTAGTATAAATAGGACTCGAGGGTATGAGAAATTTTGTCCTGGATATTATTTTGATAGAGATCTGCTCAACTAGAGGTTTCCCCCTCGAAGAGGCAAGTGAACATTGCTCTCAGTAATCAAAGTGTTCATTCTGGTATTATTTTGGTATCATATTAGTATTATTGTGGTGTTATTCTGGTTAAATTGTTGTTCGTCTGCCATTTCTAGCATTTTATTTTTGTTCTGCATACTTTTTATATCTGGAATATTACAAGTGGTATCAAAGAACTTTCCTCGGAAAAAAATTGTGGGTAATTTTTTTTTCCAGGGTAGAGACGTATTCTGACGTCTTTAAGCTACATAAATTTGTCGTTACGTGCATAAACCCACGGTCGGGGATTCATACATGCAGGAAATACAAGTGTTACTTAAACACACATTTATTGGCCACCCTTATAACCCCTGTTGGTACCCCTTCGAGTGGTAGTGCATCAGACAACACCTGTATAATGATCGGCCTAGATTTCTTGAAGCCCTCTTTAGATAAACCGATTGGTCGCTTGACTTCTATAGTGTCATCGATAAAAGCACTCGGGAAGATACTCTCTAGTACCTGGGTATTCAGGTAGTATGGATAAGGGCACGGTCTAGCCTCCTTAGTTGGTGCCCTGAGATATTGGTCTGAGTACTACTGTTGGACCCTGCACGTATATCAGAGAGCTATAACACAGGGAAAACCCTTGTCTGTAGAACCCTTGAATACCTAACCTTTGGGGACAAAATGAAAAAACAAAACAGACAAGATCTATTATCGCGCAACTGTGTTCGAGTTTCCAAATCACTACACATTTATTCCTGATTAAGCATTTGGGCATTTCATCACTGCAGTGTTCTTCAGACTAGAGTATAAATCCGCAGGTGTAAAAAAAAAAAAAAGAGTCTGGATTTTGTTGCACCATTATTTGATATCTATTCCATTAGATTTATCTCTTCTCCCTTATCACATTCATACCTCTCATTTTTCAGAAAAATTTTTTACCCCACCCTCCCCTTTTTGGTTCCCTCCTCATCATGGCCCATACCTGTAGACAAGACTTGGAAGCTCTCTTCAATACATTCCAATCTAATTTCACAGAGACCCAACAAGAAGTGAGACAACCTAGTGCCAATATTTCCACCATCAATAAAAACATGCATTCCTCCATCGTCGCCTCAATTGAGGAAATCAAAGAAGACCTCAAAGAAGACATTACTACCCAGCTTGAATCTGTCACTTCGATGATCTGCACCAAGCTGCATATCCTTGCACATCCCCCTTTATCTAACCCACCTTTGCATACTGAAGCTAAAACTTCCTCTCAATCCTATAATATTGATCCCCATCACTTTCAGCATGACCTACGCCTTCCGCATGTGGATGTGACCAAATTTGATGGGTAGGATCCCACTAGTTGGGTAACTCAAATGGAACATTATTTCTCTTTGTACGACATTACAGATGACTTGACCAAACTCCGGTATGGTGTTCTCCATCTAGATCAAGAACGTTGGCAATGGTGGTAATGGAGAAAAATTTCCCATGAAGGGTATGTTGCTTAGACACACTTTGTGGCAGAGCTTTATGAACTCTTTAACACTGACACCAACCATTTAGGTAGTTTGACAAAATTGAAACAATCTCACATAGTGGAAGACTTTATAGCTGCTTTTGAGCAACTGGATTTTCGTACAAAGGGCATGTCTGATGAATTTTTCTGAGAATTGTTTATCAATGGCCTCAAGGATAAGATTTGTGCCCATGTCCTCATGGCTCAGCCTCAGAGTTGGGTGGAGGCTACTAAAATAGCTAAGGAAGCACAACATGTTGTCTCTTCTCAAAACCGGAAACCCTCTTTTATTCCTCACACTAAACCAATAAATCCCACTCCTCCTTCTACCTCACTAAAATCCAAAAATTGACTAGGGCCGAAATGGATGAATGCCAACTCAAAGGAATTTTTTATAATTGTGATGACAAATATTTTCTGGGACACAAGTGTAAGGAACAAAATCTTTTTATGGCCATCTCAGAGGATGTTTCGGAAGAGGATGTTGAAGCTCGCCTTGTGTCGGTGTAACTGAACCCACTGACATAACCCCTCTCTCAGACCCTCCTGAAGTCGAACCGATCATTTCCCTAAATTCTCTCACTGGCTTCTCTGCTCCCCAAACCCTCAAGCTAATTGGCTACATCAAGCATAGGAAGGTCATCATTCTTGTTGATAGTGGAAGCACCCATAATTTTATTCATCGCCACATTGCTCAAGAAACTAATTGCTATATACATGCAGTCAATAATTTCCAAATCATGATCGCCAACGGCGAGTCCATGAAATGTGGAGGACGTTGTGAAAATGTGTGTCTCCAAATTGGTGAATACCACCTGAAATCTCATATGTTTGCTATCGACATGGGTGGTTGTGACATTGTGTTGGGTGCAAACTGGATAAGGACTTTGGGTCCCATTCTCATGGATTTTAAGGAATTAACCATGCAATTTGACCAGGAGGGCCAACAATATAAGTTCCAAGGCATCACCGCCTGTTCCCCTGAGATCATTAGTTCCCATCGCATGGAAAAGCTTCTCAAAAAAGGTCATTATGGCGTTATTTCCCAACTCCATTCCATACAAGAAACTGAGACACCCTTTGTGCTGCAGGACCTCCAATGCATCCTCTCTAAACATCAAGTGGTTTTTTCCACTCCCCAGGGACTCCCTCCTTCCCATGGTGTTCATGATCATTCCATTCCCCTTGTCCCATGAAGCCTTCCTCCCAAAATTCGTCCCTATCATCACGCATTTTCCTAAAAAACTGAAATTGAGAAAATGGTTCAAGAACTGCTTAACGCAGATGTTATCTGCCCTAGTACGAGCCCCTACTCTTCTCCTATGGTCATGGTCTTGAAGAAAGAAGGTTCTTGGCACATGTGTCCTGACTTCCGCACCTTCAACAAACTCACCATTAAAGACAAATTTCCCATTCTTGTCATTGATGACCCCTTGGATGAATTGAGTGGTGCCCAGTTCTTTACTAAACTTGATCTTCATTCTGGCTACCATCAGATCCGTATGAAATAGGCAAACATTCCTAAGACTGCCTTTAGAACTCATTAGGGCCACTATGAGTTTTTGTTCATGCCCTTTGGCTTGTGTAATTGTCCCTTCACTTTCCAAATCCTCATGAATCATCTCTTTCATCCTTTTCTCCGTCATTTTGTCTTAGTTTTCTTTGATGATATCCTCATCTATAAAAAAACGTGGACAAACCATCTTGTTCATGTGGATCGAGTTCTCCATCTACTCTCTCAGCACCAAATTTTCCTGAAACAATCTAAATGTTCTTTTGGCGCCTCAGAAGTCGAGTACTTGGGTCATCTTGTTGGCAAGGACGAATTCAGGGTGGATCCTAAAAAGATTGAAGCTATGCAAGACTGGCCTCACCCAAAGACTCTCAAAATCTTGCGTGGATTTCTTGGCTTAACAGGTTACTATCACAATTTTGTTAATAATTATGGAAAGATTGTGGCACCTCTCACTGCACTCCTTAAAAATAATTCTTTCACTTGGACTCCAGCAGTTGCTCAGGATTTTCAGACCTTGAAGATGGCCATGTGCACCACTCCAGTCCTGGCCCTTCCTGATTTCACCAAGACCTTTGTCCTGGAATGTGACACTTTAGGGAAAGGAATTGGCGTTGTCCTTATGCAAGAGGGTCGGCCTTTGGCCTTTACCAGCAATCAACTGTCTGAACGAAATTTGGGCAAATCAATATATGAAAAGGAAATGTTGGTTAATCTACATGTCGTTGATCTTTGGTACCCTTATCTATTGGGGCAACACTTCCAAATTAAGATAGATAATCAAAGCCTCAAGTATTTTCTGGAACAACGTGTTTCCTCCCCATAGCAACAAAAATGGGTGACTAAGCTCTTTGGATATGATTATGAGATCATTTACAAGAAAGGAAAAGACAATGTGGTTACGAATGCACTTTCCCGAAAATATGAAGATGAAGGGTCCCTTTTTTCTCTCTCCTTCATTGTACTATATTGGCTCCAAGTTGTTCACCAGGAATGGCTACATGATCCCAAAAGTTCGCATCTAATACAACAATTGCAGTCCAATTCTCCAGTTTCCCCAGGGTACTCTTGGCTCCATGATGAGATTTGATACAAAGTTCTTTTGTATTTAAGTAAACAGTCAAAACTTAAATCCATAGTACTTTCTGAGCTTCATGCTACACCCACAACTGGGCACTTTGGGTTTACCAAAACCTATGACAGGGTGAAACGTTCTTTTTTCTAGGATGGTATGAAACAAGACATTCGTAATTTTGTGGTTGAATGTGATGTGTGTCAACGCAACAAGGGAGAAACAGTCAAATATCCTGGCACACTACAACCGATTTCGATTCCACCTGCTATTTGGAGGGATATATCTATGGATTTTATTACATTCTTACCTAAATCATACAATAAATTAGTCATCATGGTGGTAGTTGATCGTCTTTCCAAGTATGCTCATTTCTATGCTCTTCAACACCCATTTACAACATCCACTGTGGCTCAACTTTTCATGGGCCAGGTCTTCAAGCTTCATGGCATGCTGCATTCTATTGTTTCTGATCACGACCCAACTTTGACCAATAATTTTTGGCAAGAACTGTTAAAGCTACAAGGCACCCAATTACATCTCAGCACAACTTATCATCCCCAGACTGATGGTCAAACTGAAGTTGTCAACAAGTGTTTGGAAACATATCTGAGGTGTTTTACATCGGAAAATCAAAATCAATGGGCTCAATGGTTACCACTCGCTGAATGGTGGTACAACACTTCATACCATACAACTACCCGCATGACTCCTTTTGAAGCTGTATATGGACAAAATCCACCTTCAGTTCTCTCATATTTACCAAGTGTGTCGAAGGTCCAGGCGGTTGACCAAATGCTTACAGTTCGAGAGGATATTCTTCATACCATCAAAGAGAATTTGGTCATGGCCCAGAATTTCATGAAGAAACAAGAAGATCAAGGTCGCTTTGAATGTCAATTTGAAGAAGGGGATCAGGTGTTTCTTTGACTGCAACCTTACAAGAAAAATTCCCTCAAGGCTGACCATTGTCAGAAACTGGCGCCCAAATTTTATGGTCCTTATACCATTCTCAAACATGTGGGATCGGTGACCTATCAGTTAGATTTTCCCAGTCATTCTAAGCTACATATTGTTTTTCATGTTTCTTGCTTAAAGAAGGTGATTGGAACTAAGTGCCAAATTTAAACCAACCTTCCCGAGTTGGACGAAGAAGGCTCCATTTGGCTACAACCACAAGCAATTTTGGACCAGCGTGAGCTTCGTCTGCATCAATGAACCATCAAGGAAGTGTTAGTCCAGTGGAAAGATACAACCCCAATAGATGCCACTTGGGAACCAACTTCCATTCTACAACAATTTCCACATCTCAAGCCTTCAAAACAAGGTTGTTTTTAAGGGGGACGACATGTTAGGGACCTAACCCCTCACATAGGTAGAATATCATATTTCAGTGTAATAAAGGTCAATATTAATAAGGCCTAACAATAAGGAAGAATAAGTCAAATGTAAGAAGACCTAATAGAAGCTTCCGCTTCTAGAAGGATCTTCCTCTAGATGGTTCTTTTGATAGACATATTTAGTATAAATAGGAGTCGAGGGTATGAGAAATTTTTTCTTAGATATTATTGTGATAGAGTTTTTCTTGACTGGAGGTTTCCCCCTTGAAGAGGCAAGTGAACATTTCTCTCAGTAATCAAAGTGCTCATTCTGGTGTTCTTTTGGTATCATATTGGTATTATTGTGGTGTTATTCTGGTTATATTGTTGTTCCTCTACCATTTCTAGCATTTTATTTATGTTCTACGCACTTTTTATATCTGTAATATTACAATACCATATAGTTATATTCCTTTTTAGTGTTACAGTGAGCTATCCTAGGCCTGATTTTGTTTCCTGTAGCTTCAAATATGGTCGTTTGAAGTTTTCACATTGATTTTTTCATTAAATTTGGGACCTCTTGTTCTTTACATTTTTTTTTGGAATTTTTCATTAATTTGTTTTCCTGAAGTCTTCTCCCAATGCATTCCTTGACTTGATACCTTTCCAACAAGGTATCCTAGGCTCGATTATGACACATGTAGCTCAAGATATGTTCGTTTGAAAATTAGTGCTCAACATCTGTTGATCTATTTGTAGGTGGATGTGGGTCATCAATATTCAACCTAAAAATCATTGTATCACATGCATAAGGTAATTCAAAATTGAATGGTTAATACAATTTTTATTGCCCCTAGATAATTTGTATAAGAACCTAGAGAAGGCATAAGAGTTAGGGCTTGTGCTGTAATTTTGGCCAATAATCCTAGTAAAAAATAGGAATTAAAAAAAAAAAAATTAACTAAAATGACATACGTGAAAATAAAATTAACAAAAATACAAATTATGAAATTACCCCCACCCACATGAAAACAAAAAACAAAAAAATAATAAAATTAAAATATCCCTCCAAAATAAAACATAACCTAAAGTCTTCCCAAAATTAAAAATTAAAATTTTGTGGTAATTCAAAACCTATCAGGTATAAGACTCATATGGCATGAGATTTTGATAGTATAAGACTTCGATGGGTGAAAAAAACAATAATATTATATAAAAATCACACTCTTATGGCAACTCATCGAAGTTCGATGGTTGGAAGGTGAAACTTAAGTGTTAAGTGGAGTCTGATGAGCTAGGACTCCGATGAGCTCTTCATCCTGATGGATTGAGTCTGATGGGCTCTCACGATGGCTTGAAATATTAAATCAATGATGCTAAGTTTCCAAGGGTATTTGGGGAAGGGAAGAATGGATTATGAGAATGAAGGAAGGTTTTTCGGGAGGAAGGGATTCTCGAAAAAGTAGGAGGTATTACTTAATGGTAATTCTGATCTGGATTTATGACCAGAACAAAATGAATAACAAACTGAATACAATAACACAGAGATACAGAGAACAATAATATATATCCAGTGAACAATAACTTCTATTGAATAAAGAAAATAGGTTGAAACTGTAAAACTACAGAATTCAAAACAACTTGATCAAATGGTGGTAGCTATCTCTGAGAAGAGATGTGGTTGCTACGCGCATCCATCTGAGTATAATGAACAAGAGAGAAAAACATTGTAGAACACAAACTAGCAGAATGGGCTAACTTATCTCTGAAAAGAAAGAGATGTTGGCTACACTTCATTTGCAACAAGATTTACATCACACTCCATTACATGCTTAAAGGGTCTCCTTCACCTCAATTATATATGAGAGAGTGAGAGGAGAAAAATTCCCATGATGCATGTGGGATAAATTGGACTAAGTTTATAAAAAACCATAGGCATGTAAAACGCTAGGACTTCCTAGGTGGTCACCCATCCCAGTACTACTCTAGCCTAAGCATGCTTAACTGTGGAGTTCTAATCGGATCTGATGCATTAACGCTATGTTGTAGGCATGTACATAAGACCACTAGGAAATAATTACATGATGTCTGTAATTAACAAATGAAGATGATATTACATTCCATTCCCCATCAAAAGGGTGAATATCATGGTTTATCAAAACCACAGGCTCAAAATGGTGATTCGGTGGAAAAGGTGGATGGCCATCGAGATCCATCTGGATCATTCCTCCCCCCTTAGGAATCAATGGTCCCCATTGCGTCAAGTTCCCATGGGATATGGGGAGACTTCTTCTAAATCTGAAGCTTGGTGCGTTGCTTGCCTTGTTGAAGAAGTTGTCCTTATTAGTTTCTTGAAGGTTGTGATGAACCTATTGCTGGAGGGGTTGGATCTGTTCAACAAATATAACTGCATGATCTACTTGAGTGTGGGAGGAAACTTTCAGTGAATATGAAAAATGAAGAGTATGAAGGGTTTGGTTATAACCTTGCTTGACTGGGCTGTGTGGATGCACCCCTGTAGGTGCAAAAAGAATATCTTGGTACTCTTCTACAATCTTGTCGATCTACTTCTGTTGGATAGAAAGGTCTTGGGCCGAGGTTGTAGTGGTTGTAGTGTCCTTCTATTCACCTTATGATAGGATTATGAAGAGGCTAAAATTTGCAGTATGAGAGATTACTTTGTGGCATTGTTTTGGTGGGACAATAGTCGAGACTACCTTTGGTATCCTGTATAGCTGACCCCCTAGAGTAACAATGACCCTACGGGGTCGAGACTCATAAACATCATGACGCCTACACATATATGGTTGGAATAATAAAACATCACAAAATTCCAGTGGGGCAACATCACACAATACCTCATCCTTGAAGGGATTTATTTCATAAGATAGGATGCACTACTGGCTGACACGAAGATCTTGACCCTGGAAAAGCCACCTGATGTTGTATGATTGTGGGTGTGGTGTTGTTGGAAAATTCAAATGCTTGACAACCTCTGCTAAGATGATGTTCTTTTGGCTTCCTCTATCAACAATACAATGTAGTGGGGTCCCTTTCACCCACATATGTGAATGAAAGAGTCACTCCCCCTCCTCAGGATCCTCTTCTGGTTGGATTGTTGTAGTTGCAACAGTAGCAGTGGGTTCTGCGTCAATGATCTGTCTCCTTTTATTATTTTTCGAATCAGGGTCCAAGTCGGGGTTTGACTCTTTGTCTTTGATCTTGGCCACCAATGACTATATTGAGCTACATTCATTAGTGTTGTGCCAAGGGCTATTGTGGAACTCACACCACTTTCCAGTGTCTTTCTTAGACTTCTCCTTACTCTTCTTTGCATGCATCTGGGACTGGCTCTCTTGAGGTTGGCCTTCCTTGCTCTGTCCTTCATTATGTGAGTTAGATTTTCCTTTGTCGTGCATCTCCCACTTACTTTGTTACTTGAATTTATGATCAATTTTGGCTGCATATCGATAAGCAGCTCCCAGTGAGGAGATGTCTAAGAAATCCATCTTTGTTTGGATGTACCTGTGTAAACCATTGCGGTACTTCAAAACTAGGTTTCGCTTGGAGTCTTTGATACCTAGCTTTGAGCACAAGGTATGAAAAATGTTGGTGTACTCCGACACCATTTGGTCTCTTTTCTGACGTAGAGTTTTCCATCTCATGTATTGGTCATCATATTTTATAACAAGATAGAACTCCTCCTTTAGGGAATCTACAAAGGCCTCCCAAGTGGGTTATTTCCCAAATAGTGTAGATTCATCCACGGTGTACCTCTCCCAGTAACCTTCCCACCAAGATCTGACATGGGGAAGGTCTTTAAGGAGTGCGAAGGTGATATTTTCACTATCCAAATTTTTTTGGACAGAGTAATAACCTTCCAGTAGATTCAACCATTTTTCTAGAGAAGTTGCATCTATCTGGCCTTCAAATAAGGGATATCAAAATTGACTTGTACCTTGAAGGGTGTCACACTTGCGAAATGGCTTCTTGTCGAAGATGCCTCAGCCATCACAATTGATATTCTTCGAAGTATATGAGCAAGGTTTTCCATCATCTTGTTCCTTTGTCACGTGAGGGATTCCTCAAGAAACGTCTTAAAAGGATCTTATGCTTTGTCATCTCTCTTTTCTTCCGCCATGGGAAGTCGCTTGGGCTAGCAAGAGAAGTTGTCCTCAAATGAAATTAACTCGAGACCCAACTCTCTATACCCTGACCTCGTTGGGGACCTACTCTGAGAAACAACAAGGAGCAACTTGCTCTGATGCCACTGATCTGGATTTATGAGCGGAACGAAATGAATAGCAGACTGAATACAATAGCATATAGATATAGAGAACAACAACAAATATCCAATGAACAATAACTTCTATTGAATAAAGAAAATAGGCTGAAACTGTGAAATTGCATAATTGAAAACAACTTGATCGAATGGTGGTAGCTATCTCTGAGAAGAGATGTGGCTGCTACACACATCCATTTGAGCAGAATGAACAAGAGAGAAAAACATTGTAGAACAAAAACTAGCAGAATGGGGTAGCTTATCTCTGAAAAGAAAGAGATGTTGGCTACGCTTCATTCACAACAAGATTTACATCACACTCCATTCCAAGCTTAAAAGGCCTCCTTCACCTCAATTATATATGAGAGAGTGAGAGGATAAAAATCCCCATAATGCATGTGGGATAAATTGGACTAAGTTTATAAAATGCTATAGGCATGTAAAAGACTAGGACTTCCCGGACGTTCACCCATTCCAGTACTACTCTAGCCTGAGCATGCATAACTGCGGAGTTCTAATGGGATCCATTGCATTAACGCTATGTTGTAGGCATGTACATAAGACCACTAGGAAATCATTACATGATGTCTGTAATTAACAAATGAAGATGACATTACATTCCATTCCCCATCAAAAGGGTGAATACCATGGTTTATCAAAACCACAAGCTCAAAATGGTGATTCAGTGGAAAAGGTGGATGGCCACCGAGAACCATCTGGATCAAATTACCAATAGGAATTTACCATGAAGTAAAGGTGAAGACCAATGGGAGGAAGCCTGGGGAGAACTCTAATGAAATATTAAGTCGAATTTTAATGGGTAAGGGGAAAATTTTTAAAAATTAAACTACATGAAATTAAATAAGAAAATTAAAATGAAAATATACAACCTAGGACTTAGGGGATAAATGGAAAAATAAAATGAAAATGAAAATGAAAACAAAATAAACAAATTTTACTTGGGGTATGAAAAGAAAATGAGAATATACATATTATACATTAGGGTTTTAGACAAAGTGCATCATGTAAAAGTTAATTTGACCCAAGTAAAAACATATATAAATTAAACTTGGTTTTTTGCACGTAAAAATAAATATCTAGGGTAACTTTAGGGAAAGCCATGGGGAATAAAAACCATGGGAAATTACCATGTGTAATCAAAACCATGTGGTTTTGCAAAACCAAGGGAAAAATACAAATGGAAATAAATAAATACAAATATAATAAATATAAATATAATAAATATAAATATAAAAAATTAGGAAAATGAGCCCAAGTTACACACGAGTCAAGGTTCCATGTCAGTCATGGTTTCACACCAGTTAGGGTTCCGCACCTAGTGACCAAAAATAGAATTAAGGTATATCAGGTAGATTTCAAGTAACCAGGTGTCAAATCAAGTAGGTATGTCACAATCATTCAAATTTAGATGCAACGAATGGAAAGTGATCAGAGGGGAAAGATGACATGTCATGCATCAAATCAACGTAAAAAATAACGACTCATATGATAAAAGGATATCGAAGCTAGCTGAGTGCATGATACATGTCAATCCAATCAAGTTGAACATCTCGGAGGGAAGAACTGATGAGATTTCAAGGAGAATGAAAAGGATAAGAACATGGAATAGGTTCTTACGTCAGGCCACAATGATTGAAGATGATTACGTAAGTGGAAAGAAAGAATTATGTGATGAAACGATAAGGTTCCACATCCAAGAAGCTCAATAGGTCTATGGCCTGGGTTTTTGGAGAGAGGAGAGACTAAAAAAAGAATCTGATAGAGATTAATCTGAAAAATCTCCCGCCTTTCAGACCTCATGAAAACCACAAGGGACTTCACTTGGTCAGACCGATGAGGGGAGCCCAATATTCTTTCATCATTTAGGCTTCAGACCATTCTTAAGACAATGCACACTCAACACTCCGAACGAGGATTCATGATAGAGTAAATCCTATGAGCTCGCAAGATAGCATTGTAGGAAAGGTGGATATGATAGCCTTGTGAGATTCAGACCTCAAGGAAATTGTAAGCCAATGTAATCTACTTCATGATAAAGGCGAGCATGGTAAGGATCAATGTTTCGGCCTCATCAATGCAATGGTGATAAAAAAACAAATCCATATGAGGCTTGGGCAAGACAAGGCTTAGTTCATAATGCTCATTGTTGGCTTCAAATGATAGACAAGATTCGTATAGAGAGAATTATAGGAAAGAGGAAGAATATCAAGGAATTCCCCCACATGCATTTCAAGACTGTATTGATCATGTAAAGAAACTGACCTTGCGAACCTACTCTTGCAACTACAGAAAATATGAGATCGATTATATGATTAAGAAGACACCTTCCAATATACTATAGATGTTACATTATCTACCTTCAACAAATTTACTAATGAGTGTTGGGTTTGTCCAAAGATAATCATCTATGATCCTGAAAATTGCATGTACCAAGTCTCAAACTCAAAGGAAGAATCAATGATCCTACAATTCAAGCTAAGAGTTCGAAACTGAAGAGTATGATCAACATATGAGAGCATAAATATGAATACATTAAGCACAACATTCAAGCAAGTGGATGAAAAATTTAAGTTATCCATTCAGAAAATCCTTAAAAAAAAACGCATTCAAGACAATCATCAATCAAGATCAAACCCCCAACTCCCTCAAGGTAGATAAAGAATTATAATTAGGTTTAGGTAGTAGGGGATTAGGAATTAGGGTTGAAATTTTAGTGGGGGTCCCTTTCCTTTCACTTGTAAAAGAAAAAGGTTGTTGTGGCCTCAACAAATAGTGACACACTGGAAGAACCAATTATCTCTGTCAGTATAATTTAAGGACCTTTAATTCATATCTGAATTTTAAAGATAAGCTCAACAAACTGTAGATAATTTTCCAATAATCATGGGTACCACAATGAAGCCAAATTTCTAAAAGATATAACTCAATATTTCTAGTACTTGTAATCTAATGCACCCTTTTCAAAGAGCCAATTAGTGAGGTAAATTCTTTTATTGACTGCATACTTCATGTTGGCTTTGGTTTAACCATGGGTTTTCACCCTTTATAACAAGAAAACATGTACATAAGTGTGTTCATCATCTCTCTTTTCTCGGTATTGCTTCACTTTCAGCGAGCGTCCATAGCCTCGATAAAGTTTCCTCGGTACCATACAAGCATAGCCCCACTGCTAGCAGGCGCCCATATCCCCAATGAGTTTAATTTTACTTCCCATACTATTAATAATGCTTTCAACTTCCTTTTGTTTCGAAATATGCACACCCTTTTATATTTTATATATAGATATGCATATCCACATAGGGTGTGAAGGAAGCGGGGTGATACGTTAGACGTTATGCATTTAAGTTTAACCCATATGTCTCCCCAAAAACCATCATAGTATGGGCCATCTTATTAATATGAAGTTGATGGATCTCAAATAAAAAATTAGATAGATACTTTCCTATACGTATGGATTATTATGGTGTGCTCAGTAAACACATGTGTTCCACCACAACTATTAGTCCATACCCACAACTAAGAACTTCGTGAATACTCATTCAGATAAAGAAACCCATGTATCTCATGACTTGTAAAATATTCTTCAGTATGTGACCAAAATTGGACTATCCCCTCACTCAAATTTAAAGAGTAATCCTCAAGGAAAACTAAGAAGTCAAATCAATTGTGGGAACATGCCAACATTCAAATTAAAATATGGGAGAAATTCGTTCAAGTAGAAATCAACCACTAAAACTGAAGCCAATCCATGAAAATATAACTAAACTAAAAGAATCCTAAAGCTAGAATATCAGTCATAAAAAAGAATGAAAACTGGCTGAAAAATAAGAATAGAATCCAACAACAAGTAATAAATATGGGGCAACAACATGGAAATTGTTTTCAATGAAAGCTTGGAAAGTAATCAAAGGGAAATAATTAGTCAAGTAATTTCAACCATTCAACATCAATCCCAATAGAAATATTCCCAGGGTAAATATCTGAAATGAAGAACAAGCAAGATTACAAGAATTAATAATCTAGTGAAAAAATTTTGCAACACAATCTTGTAATCCAATTTCTCTTTAGTGAAACAAAAAATATTTTGGGAATCTAGCAAAATGGGTTAATGGAGAAGTTTAGCTAAAATAGATTTTCAAAAAATCAATTACATGAAACATTCCACAAACCCATAAGCTCTCAATATTTCTTAACATGAGCAAGTCCTTTGCACACTTCAAAATAATGAACTTTTCAACATTAGAAAATACATTTTACATCTCTCACTGAAGCATCAATTTCTCTTTGCCATAAAAGATATTATTAATCACAAATATTCAAATAATTCAATCTGATGAGGCAAAGAGAGGATATTACAGTTATGGAGGTCATAAAAAATAATCATGAAAATGACTCCAAATATCAACTAGATCATAAACCAACATGAGAACACATGAATGAGAGATATGTTATTTAGTTGGTGACAATCTTGGTTGATTAATTCTAAAAATTGTTGTAAAATAATCTGAGAAGCCAAGTGTAGATTAAAACTTCCCTAAGTTGTTTTCATTGAAGAGAAAAATATCCCGAGTTGATGGTTGCACAAGCCATTTCTCAAGTCGCACAAAAAAAGAGAATGTTATGATAAGCTATTAGACAGTTTGGGAAGAACTCTTCTTCTAAATGACTGACTTGTTGAAATGAAATTAGACTAAAAAGAAAAGTAAAGACCAAAATTAAACCAATCCTAAGAAAATCATGCTAAGCTAATGTAAAATTGAACTATATTGGTCATCATAAAAATTATGCAAATGCCAATACAGTCATCAAGTATTCATTTTCTTTTCATTCAGGCAAATATCAAAACCTTCTTCATGAGAGATAAGCACCATGTGCTTTCGCACAATATTCCCTTCGACATAAGACTCAGTGTCATTTATTGTTGTGATATTTGGATCCCCTAGACACTTCATCTTATCCTTTGTCATGATTACAAAATCCAATTTAAAATCATCATCCTTGCAAGCCATGGTTCGTATTTCCTCTGGTCATTAATGATAATAATGTGAAACATATGTATGATCATATTCAACCTTGTGAGAGGCAAGAGGAAATCATTATGGAAATGGGAGCTATTGAGACACTATGGAAAGGTTCAAGTAATCTTAGATCATAGCCTAGATGGATTGATTCCCTGTTAAGCCCTAATATTGGCTCATTACCCCTTAATTGGGGCATATTAGATTAGTAATGCTATTTTATTTATGTCGGCTTAGGCCATTAGTTGTAATTTAGATTAGTAATGTTATTTTAATTATGTCGGCTTT
>ML780174.1:72389-91695 GCA_009831015.1 Picea engelmannii | reverse complement strand
ATCTTGTACTTGAACATTTAAGTGGGGTAAAAGGAGGTTGCCCCCTCGAAGAGGCTTATTATCTGAAATTCTCTCTTTTTCAAGGCGTTGAGTACTT
Organism: Picea engelmannii; assembly: GCA_009831015.1. Lineage (NCBI taxonomy): Eukaryota > Viridiplantae > Streptophyta > Pinopsida > Pinales > Pinaceae > Picea > Picea engelmannii. The sequence continues at coordinate 91,598 of ML780174.1, read as the reverse complement.
TTTCTGAGGATTTTCTATGCTATATTGATATTTGGTTCTTAACATTGTCTCTCTACTAGATAGGTTTTCCGTCCAAATAATTAGACATGGAATCATGAAAACAAAACCAACAAGATCATGAGCAAGAAAAATCAAATAAAGGATATTCCAACATGACCCAAACATGCTTTTCTTTCCAGGATATGAATGAACTTGAACAATTTTAGTATTATTGGTTCAGATTCTTGGAATGCTAAAGAATGTGAGACCCAATAGATTAATGAGTTACAACCATGGGGGATTCACCATGTTGACCAATATCTTATCACATTCATTTATAAAGGGGTTTTTTTCATTGTGAAAAATAAGGTCAATATATTGTAGGTATTGGGGGGGGGGATGTGGGGTCTCAAGGGGTTTATAGGTATTAGGGGTTATAAACAGGGGTATCTAATTAAAATATGAGTTTTTTTTATTGGAAAGATGTATTGGTAATATGAGCAAAATATTCCAATTAGAATCATGTTCGTATGTAGATGGAATAAATATGAGTGTTCATTTTCACCACAAGATAGACTGAATAACATTCTTTATTTAAAATATCCTACTTGTAGAATGACAAAAAACTTGAAAAATATTTAGCACGGTGAACATGCATAGATTCAGTGATCTGAAAATTACCCCAAAACATAGGAAATTTTGAGAATGAGATAAAAGGAATTTTTCCCATATTAAAATTAATTTTTTATTTAAAGATCCATTCAAGGGAAAAATTATCATGCAAGCCTTCTATTTATTTCCACCTCTGCTGAGAAATCCATGTATTATTCAACCAACAATAACAAAAGAAAAAGAAACAAGAAACTTGATAAAAACTAGAAAGCAAAACTAATACTATGCAAAGAAAATATATTAGTCTATTATATCCTACTTCTATCCTACATTAGACTAGGTGAAAAGAATGAACTATGTAAAGTGTTAATTCCAATGTATCCATCAATACAATCACAGGCATGCATAGACATGTTCATCGTAAAAGATTAGTAACAAAACTTGGAGAAAAAGTAGAGTAAAAGTAGGAAAAAAAAACATGAAAAACTCTATCCACCATATTAAATATGCGATAGTAATAATTCATGGGAACATTAGCTGAATAATATTCCTCCAACCATGCTTCAATTATATCATAAAATCTACCATGACTAACACAAAATTGATGGAAGGAGTTCAATGGAAAGTAGCATACCAAATGAGAACCATGCATAGAATTTGTGCGAGGTGTACTTGGTGATAGAACATTTGTGTTGATATACTTGTTAACTCCAGAATACAAGACAAAAGAATGAAATCTTGACATAACCATCAGCATTGACCAAATTGCCTCATTGTCTTGGCAAGCCTCGCAGGGCTCATACTTCAAGAAACCATCAACTTGAGATAAATTAGTGGGATTAAATGATACACATGGACTAGTATCCACCATGGTATGAGAGATATCTTCAACACAATGGTAGAAGCCACTAACATCAACAATCTCAAATAAAGGGTTACTTGAACAAGAAGACTCTCTATTGATAAAAAATGACGATGAAAAAGAAGAAGAAGTTATTTGATATACATATGTGTTGGGTGCAGGCCTATTTTGAGAAGGAAGGTTATTTTGGGCCCATGCCTATTTTTGGAGAAGAACATGTGGCAGGAAAAACAACATGCAAGCGGAAAAGAAGCATGCAAGAGGAGAAGCAATGTGGCGAGAAGGATGACAAGCCTAACCATGATATGGTTATGGTTTTTGATAAAGATTGTAACAGCTATAAGCCTATAAAATAATATAAATAAGAACTTAGGAGGTCTAGGTTAGCGGTTGGAAAGGGTTCGAAGAGTTGATGATGGTTATTATGAGTGTAATAAGGTTGTAGAAGAGTCAAGAAATCTATATTTTGAGTGTTAGGTCACATGTTGAGGATCCTGGTGTGATCTAGTCCACCTCACAGAGGTTCTTGAACCTCTTCATGATTGTATGATTGAAGATGTAATGCGCTCAACGCTAGATTTTGCAGCATACTAAATAAAAGAGAAGAGAAGCCAAATCTTTGTGGACGTATCCCAGGAGGGGGTGAACCATGGTAAAATCTATTTTATATGTGATGTTTATTGAATGCTTACTTCATGTTAATGATTATCTTATGAATGAATGATTAACTAGATGTATTAGAATGCATGCATGAGCCTAAAGATGAATGAATCCTAGAAATACTTGAATGAATAACAATATTAATTCATGAAGAAGATAGAATACACCCCCATATCCCCACTCATTCCTAGAATGCAATCTCTTGAGCATTGCAGTCACCCATAAATCTATCTCAGGTGAGACTGCTTAGTGCATTATGTGCATAGCGTTGTTGTCTGGTTTACCAGGAGGGTAGATAGTTTTAGAGGGTTTTGTTGGAAACTTGTTGAGATACAAACTTGGGTCAACCCAAGAAGTGAGAAAGAAATATATAACCAACAAATGGTTCCATTGTCAGTTGGAACTACATAGGATTGAGTGGATGGGATCCGTGGAAGAAACAAGTGGAGAATGAAGGTATATAAGGGAATGTTTAGGACATGGAATCCAATGAAGGCGGAGATTGAAAGATGGTTGAAAATAAAGGAACTTGAGTTTGTGCAGAAGGATAACATAAACCCTAAGTTGACACCATGCAAATATATCGACAAATATGTGCTTAGCAACTTGCATGAGGTATTTTTTTGTGATTTCACGTATTGTTTGCAAGAGTGGTTATTGAGATTAAAAGACAACCACCCAAAAAATCGAATAAGATAGCTAGAGTGGAATCCTATGGAGATCGCACATTTACAAGAAGTTAATAAAAAAATTATGCGCGCAGTAGATTTCTGGTTAGACAATATTGTTGCATGGTTTATCATCAAATTTGCAGTAGATACCGTGAAGTCTTATAGAGAAGAAGAGCGTGATTTTCTAGAAGGACCTAGAGGTAGGTATATCATATCATTGTATACGTCAATCAAGATTTTATTGTATAACAATGGTGTGATGACCATGGAATCAGACATCTAAACTTCCCTGTGTGCATGGGGGAAGGGGAGAAGCACTGACAGGAGGTGGAGAAATGGAGGAAGATATGGATAAGAGAAAGAAGAAGGAGACCATGGAACCAATTATGATGGAAGAAGACCAGATAAAGCAAATAATTGCAACAACTGGAAAGATGCGTAGTGGAGCACCCTACCAATATAAGATGAATAACAAGAAGATATCCATAGATGATAGAGAGGGCTTGGAAAGCGATGAGGAAGAGGTAGAGAATCTCTAGAATGTGGAGAAGATTGAGGAAATCCTGCGTGCAACATATGAAAGGAAACAATGAGGTCCAAGGTCAGGGACAGAAGGAAGAACCCCAATCCAAATCATTTTCAGTGTGGAACCTACAACCCCATGTGTGACTAGTACACCAGAAAGACCACCTAGGTTTAGACAATCGAATTTTAGTGGAAGGAAAAAAGCAGGACAGGGATCCAATCAAGGTGCATCAACTAGGGGAGCCAGTTTAGGAAGTAATAGTCAAATATCTTCACTATGTAGAGGTAGTAGTTCAACACAATTCAAAATGGCAAGACATGATCCCATAATCAAATTACCAGAATTTCAAGGAGATGCATTAGAGAACCCTGAGAAGCATGTATTCATCTGTGAGAAGATTTGAGAATAAAATTGTATCACAAATGAGGATACAAAACTTTCACAGTTAGCTATCACCCTAAGAGACCGCGCACTGGACTAGTACATGAGCCTAGATGTAAACAATCCACCATGAGTAACAAGGACTATTACATACGTGAAAAAACTATTGATAAACGAATTTCTAAAGCCCATCTCAGAGGACCAGTATATGAATGAAATGATTGAAATCAAGAAAAAACCAGGTGAGTTTGTTTCAAATATTGATTAGAGGTTAAAACGTTTGAAAGGTAAGTTGAAGTATGCAATTACTAACATACAACATAGGCACTTATTTGTGAACTCATTGTTACCACATTTGAAATACCCATTAAGACAACATAAGTTCCAAACTCAGGAAGAGGCTCTGCAGGAAGCATTACAACTGGAAGAGAACCAGTATCAGAAGACAGATCCAACAATAGAGGAGTTGAAGGAGGATCTAAAGAACCTAACCTTTCAACTTAACCAAAATAAGGGAAAAGAGAAAAGAGAATTTGTTTGGTGTATGCTATACATGATAGAAGGACACCATAAGAACAAATGTCCAACTTTCATGCAGTATATGGAAACATACCAAACCCTTTTCCAACAGGAGGACCATGGTGTGAGATCTGTAAAATGCATGGGAGTGATCCATATCATTGTCCAATGATGCATAATTATAAGATAGTACCCAAAATTTCATACTGTAATTTTTGCAAATCAGTGGGTCATAATGATAAATATTGTAGGATGATGGAGTTGATGAGAGAAATAACTTCATATACTTATAGGGTGTAAGTAGAAATGATGACATGACAAGTTGCACCTCAATTCAACCAGGTACCACCTCCATACAACAATGTGCAACAACAATACAACAATGCGCAGACACAATACAACAATGTGCAGCCACAGTATAACCCCACGCAGTATAATCAGGTACCTCCGTACAACGCAGCGCGAGGAGATCGAGGTGGATACAGAGGTGGAGGATGAGGTAGAGGAGGATTTGGATAAGGGAGAGGTATAGTAGTGTGTCACAACTACCAACATCCAGGGCATTATGCAAGGGAGTGTCCACTTCCACCAACGACATGTATGTACTGTCGTGCAATAGACCATGACACATAAGACTGTCCAACACTCTTAGGAAAGATCCAGGAAAAAAGGAACCAGAACAACCAGAATGTCCAATGGATCTCTGCAGAATCTAGGGATGATGGGAGAAACATCAATATAGTCATTCGAGGAGGAGCCAAGACAGAAACTGACGCAGTAAAACAAGATCCAACACAACACCAATGGGTTAAGAAGAATATTGAACCAAAAAAGAAGTTTGATGCACAGAAAGAAAATGAAACATTTAAGGAGGCCAGACAAGAGTTTATCAAGAAAAATGTTGCATCTACATCAGTCGCGTATCACATGCAGAACACACCAATGTACATGATTCCCTCCTCAATGGACCATACCAGGGAAGCACAACCTTTAGAGCAAGTAAGTAACATAAAAAAAAATTCTGCAATCCTGTGTTAAGTTATTGAAGGATCCACCATCGGTTAATATCTTACAAAATATGCTAGAAAGATGTAACATAGAGTTACAAGGGAAATTAGAGCAAAAAATGGTTAATCATCTCTATACAAGAAGAAGGACAAGCATGAATTCATACTAAATGCTAACATTGGGGAATTCAACATGGGTGATATTATATTGGGCTTGGGCTCTGAAGTAAATTTCTTACCTAAGAAGACATGGAAGTGTATGGGAGAACCCACACTAGGATATTCATCGGTCCAGTTGAAGTTATCAAATCAACACAGAGTGTTACCAATTGGAAGGCTTAAAGGTGTGACAGTTGATTTGGATGGAGTGCGCACTATGGAATATTTTGAAGTAATAGAGATAGTATATTGTACAACACCTTACCCAACATTTCTTAGATTATATTGGGCATTTTATAAACAGGCCATAATCAACCTGAAGACAAGAAAAAAGAATTTTGAATCTAGTGAATATAGATTGGACAATTGGGTCCATCAGAAGGAGAAAGGTTTGTAGAGCCCACTTATTTGGATCTGGAAGAAATAAACCAGTTGTACATAACCACCACACACAAAGAGAATTATGTGAACCCAACTACAGATGGGGTACTTAGCTGGAGAAGCACTACATCATGTGATTCTGACTCAGATATAGGTTTGGAGAATTGGCAACAACAATTACATGAAGTTTCCACAAGAAGGTGCACAAGAATAGACCGCACAGTAAGATGGGTTGGTACAGAGATAAGAGAACCTCCTAGTTTTTATGGGGTAAATGACTTAGAGGAATTTTTGACAAAATATGAAGAGGAAGAGTTAGAAAATAAAAGGCTCTTATCCCTAGATATTGCACTCAAGGCCACACCTACAATATGGTGGGGTGCATACAAAGAAACAATTCAGGACTGGTATCAGTGTAAACGACTACTGCACATTAGATTTGGTGCAGAGCAGGGGAGAAATAAAATGCAGAGGTATGATGGACAGGGAACACCAGTTGAACACTTAGAGAAGTGCATAACATAGTGGAGGATGACACCACCAGAGGACTGGCCTCATCACTTTATCCATACATTGGAAGGAATTCCAGGGAACTAGTATATAGACTAGAAGATGCACAAAGCCACTACAGAATGGACAGGATTACAACAAAAATTTGTAGTAACCTTCTCATTTGAACATGAGAACCCAAAAATTGATTCATCACTGAAGATAATACATGGAATCATATTTATTGATGATCCAGAGGTTGAATTATGAAAAAATATCAACAACAAAATAGACAGATAGTCAAAGAACTACTTTCATGCTATCATGTTGAAGAGGAAGCACCAGATGAAGATGATTTGCTCAGCATTCAAATTACTTAGATTAAGGGAGAAAGAGAGGTGGAAGTTCCATCTCTCAAGTCAGAAGTATTTGTTGCACCAATCAAAGTTAAGAAAGTTGACATTGGGAAAACCGACAATCCTAAATTGGCAAGTATTGGAGACTATCAGGATGAACAAACAATATAAAGAATAACATAGATGTTGTGCGAATATAGTGACCTATCCCCAACGACCTTTGCAGAGATGAAAGGCATAGTAGGGGAGATATTCCTTTCAATTGGAGAAGGATTACATCATGTGCTTCCAACTCAGATACAGGTTTGGAGAATTGGCAACAATGATTACATGAAGTTTCCACAAGAAGGTGTGCAAGAATAGACCGCATAGTAAGATGGGTTGGTACAGAGATAAGAGAACATCCCAATTTTTATGGGGTAAATGAATTAGAGGAATTTCTAAAAAAATATGAAGATGAAATGTTAGAAAATCATAGGCTCTTATCCCTATATATTGCACTCAAGACCAGACCTGCAAGATGGTGGGGTGTGCACAAAGAAACAATTCAGGACCAGTATCAGTGTAAAGGACTACTTCACATTAGATTTGGTGCAGATCATGGGAGAAATGAAATGAAGAGGTATGATGGACAGGGAACACCAGTTGAACACTTAGAGAAGTGAAGAACACAGTGGAGGATGACACCACCATAGGAATGACCTCATCGCTTTATCCATACATTGGAAGGAATTCCAGGGAACTGGTATATAGACCAGGAGATGCGTAGAGGCACTACATAATGGACATGCTTACAAAAAAACCTTGTAGTAACCTTCTCATTTGAATGTGAGAACCCCAACATCGATTAAACGTTGAAGTTGATACAAGGAATGATATTTATTGATGAACTAGAGGTTGAATTCATGACAAAATATCAACAACATAATAGATAAACAATCAAAGAACTAATTTCATGATATCATGTTGAAGAGGAAGCACCAAATGAAGATGATCCACGCAACATTTAGATTACAAAGATTGAAGGATAAAGAGAGGTGGAAGGTCCATCTCTCGAGTCAGAGATATTTTTTGCACCAATCAAAGTTAAGAAAGTCAACATTGGGAAAACTGAAAATCCTAAATTGGCAAGTATTGGAGACTATCAGGATGAACAAACAGTAGAAAGAATAACAAAATTAGTGCACGAATACAGTGACATGATCCTAAAAACCTTTACAGAGATGAAAGGCATAGTCGGGGAGCTAGGAGAAATGAAAATACCTCTCAAACCTAAGGCAAGACTTGTCAGGTAAATACCTTACAGACTGAATCTAGTATATAAGAAGAAAGTGAAAGAAGAAATTGACAGAATGTTGGAAGCTGGTATCATAGAACCAATAGAGGAATATGAATGGATAAGTCCTATGGTAATACAAGAAAATAAACAAGGGGGGATAAGGATTTGTGTAGATTTGAGAAAACTGAATGATTCTTTCTTACATGACCCTTTTCCTACCCCTTTTACAGATGAGTTCTTAGAGAATGTGGGAGGCCAGGAAGAATATTCATTTACAGATGGATTCTCAGGCTACGATCAGATCAAAATAGCTCCATGGGACAGGTATAATACTACTTTTTCTACAGAATGGAGATCCTACCAATATACAGCCATGTCATTTGGGCTGAAGAATGCACCAACCATTTTTTCAAGAGTAGTCATAGCTACTTTTAAGGAATTCATACATCAATTTCTAGAGGTATATCTGGATGACTAGACTGTATATAGTTTGTTAAAGGACCATGTAGAAGTGTTAAGAATAATTTTAGAAAGATGCATGCAATGTCAGATATCCTTAAACATCAAGAAATTCATTTTGGGGACACCTTTTAGAATATTGTTGGGACATATAGTGTGTAAACAAGGTTTACTAGTGGATCCTGCTAAGATTGTAATCACTGTAAATTTGCCACCACCAAAGTCAATGCACCAGTTAAAAGAAACACTGGGACATATAGGCTATTATAGGAAGTTTATAAAGGGGTATGCGCATATTACTGCACCTATAGAAAAACTATTAAAGAAGGACACCAGATTTCAGTGGAATGAGGACTGTCAACAAGGATTGGACACTTTAAAATAAAATATGGTCACAACATCTATCCTAGTATTCCCAAATTGGGAAAATACATTTCATGTGCATGTATATGCATCATCCATAGCACTTGGAGCAATTCTGGTTCATCCAGAAGCAGGAAACTTGGACCATCCTATATCCTTTGCAAGAAAAAAGTTTTCAAAATCATAGAAAAACTACAACACCACAAAAAGAGAAGTCATATTCATGGTCTATGCACTTCAGAAGTTCAGGCACTACTTACTGGGTAAACACTTTAAAATGTTCACAGACCATTATGCCCTCAAATATCTAGTCGACAAGCCAGTGTTGGGAAGGGGGGGGTATCTGTAGATGGCTATTATTATTCCAAGAATTTGATTTTGAAGTAATAGTCAAACTAGGGAAGCTGAATGTAGGACCTGATCACCTGTCAAGGGTAACTAATGGAGAGGAACCTACTAACTTGGAAGAAAAATTCCCTGATGCATAATTATTTTTAGTACAGGTAGCTAATGAATACTTCGTTAATATTATTGAATACTTAAGTACAAGGATTCTGCCACATTAGTTTAGTACTACGTAGAAGAAAAATCTGGTAGTCAGAGCTACATACTATCAACTTATTGCAGGACATTTATACAAAATGGGCACAAATAGCATTTTGAGAAGGTGTGTATTAGAACATGAAAGGCCCATAATTTTAGCAGAAGCTCATGAAGGAATATATGGAGGACACTATGCAGGAAAATATACCACACATAAGGTATTATGCACATGAGTATGGTGGTCAAAATTCAATAAAGATGCCAAGGAATATTTCTAGAAATGTGATGTATGTTAGAGGGTTGGCAAACCCAACAAAAGGGATGAGATGCCTATGAGACCACAAGTGACTCTGCAGGTATTTTACAAATGAGAAATAGACTTTGTGGGACCTATTAATCCACCAGTAATAAGGTCATGAGCTAGATATATCATTACTGTAACTGAATACTTAACAATATGGGAAAAAGCATAACCAGTCAAAGACTGTAGCACAGAGACAACAACCCACTTCTTGTTTGAGAAAGTGATCACCAGATTTGGATGTCCAAGGATTTTGATGAGTGACTAAGGCACTCATTTTATCAATGATACCATCATGGCTATGACTGAGGAGTTCGAAGTCTCTCACCAAAAGAGTACACCATATCATCCTCAGGCAAATGGAATAATAGAAACTTTCAATAATATCTTGGAAAATGCTCTGACTAATAACTACAATGTCAACAAGGATGATTGGGACTTGAATATACCAACATTACTATGGGCATATAGGACCACATGTAATAAGTTGACAGGACAGACACCATTTAGATTGGTGTATGGGCATGAAGAAGTGGTGCAATTAGAATTTTTGGTACCCAGTCTGCGCGTAGCAACAATTACCAACATGACAGAAAGAGGCGCAGTACAGGAAAGGTTAAATCAACTAATGGAAATAGAAGAGGACATGATTTCGGCAGGATTTCACCAGGTAGTACAGAAAGCAAGAGACAAATCCTAGCATGACAAACATATTAAGAAGAAGAGTTTTAAGGAGGGAGACCTAGTTTTTCTCTATGACAGTAAATTTTTTCAACATCCTGGTAAGTTTATGATACATTGGCTAGGGCCATATGAAGTAAAGACTATCACAGATGGGGGATCTATAAATCTAAAAGACTTGGCAGGAACAAAACTTAAAGGAATGATCAACGGTATTCGACTGAAATTGTACAGGGACAATCAATATACTAACCCTTAAAAGTTACAACGCAGTGGGAAAAGGCATGTATATAGTGTACTATAGCATATATTAGGATAGAGAAATGATAAAAATAAATAAAAAGGAGAAAAAGAGGAAAAAAAGAAATACAAAAGTAGAAAAGAAAGAAAATACAAAAATACTGGGAAATATCATGCACAAAGATAGTAGAATAAGCAAGACAAAAAGAAAAACTGACTGCACGTAGCATATGGTTGACAGAAAGCAAAACACTACGCACTAAGGAAAAGTCATAGCAGAAATGTACGGTGCACCGAAAAATTTCAGCACACCGGAAAGGGGTCCAATGATCAGAAAATAAAAAAATGGTCGTTACGGAAAAAAGGCGTGAATTGGGCATTTATGAAACTAAATGAAGCGTACTCGATAAGATTCAATGCATTAATAATAACCAAAGAAGCTTCTCTGATAAGATTCAAGGAAATTATTATGCCCTCTATAAAATGAAAATGTGGGCCAAACAAGACTTATTGTGCGTTTTCAAACTCACGAAGCTAACGAGCAAGAAGATGAGAGGCGAACAGGTGAGTATAGAGACAAAGTAGCCAAAACTCAACCAGGAAAGAAAGAATTACCCATGATGGTGCCTCCAAAGGTTGGCGCACCAAGCCAAACCGCACGGAAAACATGCAACAATTTTAGGTCACCGCAAGAAACCGTAGAGGCGGAGCAAGAAATGACGTCGAGAGAGGGAATCATTGATGTCAATGAAATTCCCTCACCACAGGTTGAACCAGTGAGGGCCACATGTTAGTTTTTATTCATATGAGATATGAGAGATATTCGATGTATTATTACAATAATGAGTGTTCCATATATAGGGAACATAAGGTGACCATCCATGAAAGGATGCGTCCCTTGAATAATAATAACTACTTATTATTATCATTTACTTATTATATACTATTTTTAGAGAATGTCTTCCTGATGTTGTCCAAACATCAACACTCCCTCTCAACGAGGGAGACATTCTGCAACATGCCACTCTTGTCTTTGAAGTATACAAACTTCACCCTAGACTCATGACACGTATCTTTCGATCTTGGGAGACATCTCTCTCCCACCTGAACTGAGGAGAAACTCCTTCCACGGCTCTCCCTATGAGCCAATTAAATCTTTCTAAGATTAGGCTCACTTGGGTCCGCATGTAATAGCATATCATCTTGAGTCTTTATCATTCCTTGTCAAATCACCATGACTAGGACAAAGACCACACCAAGATATTTCACCACAGGCACACACCTATGAGTGAATGTCAGCTTGATGCTAACTGACACGTGGAAAGAACTTCAAGCACCTCGAGTCCCTATTATTCCTTGTCATGATCAAGGAAGGACTACATCTGGGCCCATTTACCACAAGTGCACCTTTGTGATAAATGTATCATATCTCCCTTGGTCTGCAGCCCAATATTGGAGAAGTTATGCCCGATGTTGAAACATCAATACTCCCTCTTAGCTAGGGAGGTATCTTTCCATAGTAGTACACAACTACTGTCCAGAGACATGTAGTCTCTACCAGTGGTACAAAACCACCATAGTAGTAAAATATTTGTCACACATGGCACTCCCAGGTGGACTTCTAGAGGCTACTCCCTCTAGGAACACTTAGGGTCAACTCCCCATAGTGTTAGACATCAAGGGTCAACTCCCTTGACATGTCCTCATGTTCTCTCCACATGGGACAATGGGCTATAAGCCCAAATGTACTTATTCCTTCTCAAATAAGTATCCTCACATATCAACTCAACTCAATTCAGAGAGGAGTATGATCTGGAGAAACTTTGTCACACATGGCACTCCATGTGGACTTCTAGAGGCTACACCCTCTAGAAACACTAGGGTCAACTCCCATAGTGTATGACGTCAAGGGTCAACTCCCTTAACATGTCCTCATGTTCTCTCCACATGGGATGTTGGGTTATAAGCCCAACTGCACGTATTCCTTCTTGAATAAGTGTTCCACTTATCCCTTCTCAGATAAGTGTCCTCACAGATCAACTCAACTCAATTCACAGAGGAGTACGATATGAAGAAATTTTGTCACACATGGCACTCCATGTGGACTTCTAGAGGCTACATCCTCTAGAAACACTAGGGTCAACTCCCATAGTGTATGACGTCAAGGGTCAACTCCCTTGACATGTCCTCATGTGCTCTCCACATGGGACGTTGGGTTATAAGCCCAACCACACTTATCCCTTCTCGGATAGGTGCCCCACTTATCCCTTCTCGGATAAGTGTCATCACAGATCAAATCAACTCAGTCACACAGGAGTACAATCTGGAGAATGTCTCAGGAAGCTGCAAACATCAACACTCCCTCTCAGAGAGGGAGGCATTCTCTACCATGCCAAGTCTGTCACGGAAGTACTTAAACTTCATCCTAGTTTGGTAAGAATATCAGCAACCTGCTCATCTGTAGGAAGGTACTGCACCAATACTTCCTTCCTCTGCATCATGTCTCGGATGAAATGGTACTTGATCTCAATGTGGTTCGATTTGTCATGAAACACTGGATTATTAGAGATCTTCACACAACTTTTGTTACCATAATGAATAATGGTGGAATCCAGCACATGTTCGGATAGATTTGCAAGGAGCTTGTGAAGCCATACTTCTTCACAGACTATCATACTTAATGCAATGTACTCTTCTTCTGTTGTGCTCAACGCCACAGAAGTTCATTTCCTGCTACACCAGGAAACCATGGAAGATCCCAAAGTGAAGCAACACCTGAAGGTGCTCTTTCTATCCATTGCGCTCCCTGCCCAATCAGATTCAATATATTCCTGCCATATTATATTGATACTGGAAGTATATCTTAGACCATGTCGAACTGTGCCTCGCAAGTATCTCAACACATGCTTCACAACAATCTAGTGTGTCTATCTCGATTGGCTCATAAATTGGCTAAGTGCACTCAATGCATAGAAAATATCTATTCTTGTGTTAACGGGATACATCAATGATCCAATCATTTTTCTGTACGGGGTTGGATCAATCTCTTCAAAATCTAAAGAAGAAACACATAGTTTCTTCATATTTTTCACCATAGGTGTAGTCATGAGTTTCAAGTCCAATAACTCAAACTTCTTCAATTTCTCAACTGTGTACTTCCCCTGACTCAAGAAGATCACATAAGTTCTTTTCCACACCTCTAGTCCCAAGAAGTAGTGAATCATACCAAGGTCCTTCATCTCGAACTCAGAGGCCAACGCATACTTCCATTCAATAATAAGGCTCTCTGTACTGATGAGAGGACCAAAATCAAGGACTCACCATTAACAGTCTTGTAGTACAAGATGGAATTGACAACACTTTTGCTAAAGCCCCAAAATCATCAGGTGTCCATCAATCCTTGCATACCAAGCTCGAGGTGGTTGCTTGATTCCATACAAGTCCATTTTCAACCTGCACACATGAGACTCCTTCTCGTGTATCACGAAACCATCTGGTTGCTTGACGTATACTTATTCCTTAATCTCTCCAATGAGAAAGGTTGTCTTTACATCCATCTAATGTACTCTCTAACCCATGGATGTTGCATGGGAAATAATCATCCAGATAGAAGTGTATTGAGCAATAGGAGCAAATGTATCCTCATAATCTATTCCCTCCATCTGAGAGAAACCTCTAGCAACAAATCTCATTTTGTGCCTCTCGATGCTCCCATAAACTGTGTTTGATCTTGTAAATCCATTTAGAAGTCACTACAGACTTCGTTTAAGGTCTCGTAATAATATCCCACACATCATTCTTCATGATGGAATGATACTCCTCCATATCCATGTGAGATCCTCTAGATCTCATAAAGGCTACCTCCTCCTCAAAGCTAACATCTCTGCTCCCCTCTCTTACTAGGGATTTAGATTTTGTATGCCTTCAAAGACTCACTCTACCCCACAAATGTATCCTTTCTTCCTGAAGGGTCTAGCTTGGTCCTTTTCTCCTTGGGTACATGAATGTATATAGAACACCCAAATATCCTGAATTGTCCAACCTCATGCTTCACTCTGATGAAGGCCTCCTTGGGCATCATGTTCCTCAAAGTCTTATGAGGACTTCTGTTCTGAACATACACTGCATTCATGGATTCCTCTGCCCACATAAACATAGGTAAATGTTGATCATGCTAAGTCATTTTGGACCATACTTGATATATCAAGGATCCCTCATTAAACCAGGAAGATGGAAAACATCAACACTCCCTCTGGAGTTGGAGGTGACTCCTCCCATGTTTTCCATATATAATATAAAGGATATCTATTTATAATTAGATGTGCCAACACTTCACACATTTTTGTATTGTAACCATTCAATCAAATCACATTTTATCATTCAACTTCTTACACATTAGGAGATTTGGAAAGCATCCACATGATATGGAACATGAACGGTCTCTCTTAGATCATATGTCATGAAGTTGCACCCCTTCCCGACAATAGGTTATTCGAAAGGCACCTCAAAAAAAATTCTTATTTGTGGCTTAGGGTTTCCAAGAACCCTAGAGAAAGTGTCTCCACCTCCTATGAAGATTTCCTCAGTACCAGATTTGGCAACAAGCCTCTCTTAAACGTTCGAATCTATCCAACGCTCTATAATGTGTATTAATAGATGAAACACATCTCGTGTTAACGTTGTAAAAATCACTTCTTTTACTAATGCACGATTACAAACCATTTGAATAATGATCTCAACTTCTAATAGACAGATCATAGAGTAGCATGTTACAATTTCTCTCCAAATCTTCCATCTTGTAATCAATAGCTCCAGAAAGATCAACTTTTAGTCTTTTGGGTAGTACGTAGGGTTTCAAAACATAGTTTTTCTTTTTCTGTGGAGTGTCAATATAGAAGCAACGCCCAGACAATGGTTTTGATCGTCATTTTCAACAAGATGCTCATCAACCTTCTCGGATTTAAATTTCGTAAGAACGTCTTCTATTCAGCTGTCAAGATGCCCTGGATTCTTAACCCATCTTCATGCTACAGTGTTTTCGAGGCACTGTTGGAAAGCATATTTGTTCCTGTGGAAACTTACCTCGTGGGTCGTTTGATTTGAACTCTTAGGGAATTTCTTGCCATTGTTCTATAGCATGCTATTTTTAT
The DNA here is from genome assembly GCA_009831015.1 of Picea engelmannii. Classification (NCBI taxonomy): domain Eukaryota; kingdom Viridiplantae; phylum Streptophyta; class Pinopsida; order Pinales; family Pinaceae; genus Picea; species Picea engelmannii. The sequence continues at coordinate 75,980 of ML780174.1, read as the reverse complement.
CATCAAGACTATTGTAGATTTTGACATATATCCCACGAGAAACCATGTAATCAAAGAAGCAACTTCGACCTCTCTTATAGATCCACTGCTTCCATAGATCCTCTCTCAAGATTCCATCACCACCGCTGGTTTTGCTTCCTCAGATTGTGGATTTGGTTCAAGGAGTTCTTGATGCACACTCATTTTCTTGGGGCATTACCGGGCCCAACCATTCATGTGGAGAATGGAGATATTGTTATTGTGATAGTCCATAACCGAGCGTTGTATAATGCAACCCTTCACTGGCATGGATTTTGACAATTCCCCATAGCATGGGATGATGGACCAGGATACGTAACACTTACACTTACAGATTTTTCATCGCTGAATACGTGGGAGCTCTGTGGTGGCATGCTCATAGCTCATGGCTTCGTGTTACGGTTTATGGAGCCATTATCATCCATCCAAAAGATGGTGTTTCATATCCCTTGTCTCAATCCTACACGGATGCTCTCATCCAACTAAGAGAATGGTGGAAGAGAAACCCCATAGATGTTATTAATCAGTCAATTCGAACTGGAGGTGCACCAAATATATTGAACGCTTATACCATAAATGGTGAACCGGGAGATTTTTATCCATGCTCAATACCAAATACATTTCGGCTTGTTGTTACATATGGATAAATCATATGTCCCTTATGCTCAAAGATGCAACTGTGTATCCTTATTTCATATTTACCTGGGCCCTCCCGTGAGGGAGTTAGCCCAGACCTACTCTGATACCATGTTAGCTTTTATTCATATGAGATATGAGAGATATTCGATGTATTATTACAATAATGAGTGTTCCATATATAAGGAACATAAGGTGACCATCCATGAAAGGATGTGTCCCTCGAATAATAATAACTACTTATCATTATCATTTACTTATTATATACTATTTTTAGAGAATGTTTTCCCGATGTTGTCCAAACATCAACACCACACTGGTCGAGGAAGAAGAACAAGCCCCGACGATGACTGGGATGGATATTGACTCACACGATAGTGTGCAGGGCCATGAACCAATCGCCACAGGAAACCCACAACAACCTGTGAGGGTTGAAGCAGCCAACAAAACGACTGGTGTCGACAACGAGTAGACATAATGTGATGGGCTGAGACCACAACCTGTGGTGGGGTCTGTGTAGCAGGAAAAAGTACATATTGAAGACATCATAGGGTAGCTAGATTTCGGTGGGGAAGACAGAGAACCAGAGGCTGGGACCTCTAGAACGTTGGTAAGAAGAAAGGGAAAACAACCCATCACATGGTCCCCACATAAGTGTTAGGACCCTATAATGTACCTTTTTTTTCATACTTTTTTCTATCATTACATCCTTTTCCCGCTCATATTTAAGCTTACATTATCACCTTAATCTATTTTTCCAAAGGTATATAACGTTTCTTCTCTTTGCTATATGTTTAACTTGTTTTACATGTAATTTTACATTACTTTCATACTTAGCCATTAACCAAAAATATATAGTTGCTAAAACAGTTTGAAGACTGCAGTTAATATATCGTTGTTGCTTGAAGACCACGTTGCTGAAACAGTCAAACAGTACGCAAATCCCGTTTCTGAAACAGTCCTTGATTTGCGATGCTGAAACAATATTTCACATACAACAGTAACAAGAAAAGATAATTAAAGGAGCTGTTACACTGGCCGCAACAGATGTACCTCAAGCCATCACCATTACAACCATCATTATTTCTTGAAGACCACGTTGTTGAAATAGTCAAACAGTACGCAAATCCCGTTGCTGAAATAGTCTGTGATCTGTGATGCTGAAACAATATTTCACATACAACAGTAACAAGAAAAGATAATTAAAGGAGCTGTTACACCAACCACAACAGTTGTACCTCAAGCCAACACCATTACAACCACTGTAACAACATTTTTCTACAGAAGATCAGAATATCCTATTCCAGCATAGAAGATTAGATTAGATCAGATTAAGAATAGGATTTATATGTACACATGTAATTTTATGCTTAATTGTATTAAGAGGATTCTCCTCTTTAAATAGGGGAGAAATCAGCATTAGAAGGGAGATTACGGAAGGCTTAGCTAGAAGGGAATTACAGAGAAGGAGCGTGTTCACTTTTGATATTGTAACTTGTCACATTGGACAGATGAATAAAATATCATTTTGAGCATTTCTTCTTAGTTCCCTTTCATTTCTGGGGAATCTTGTGAGAAGGAGAGGGCCCACCTTCTTCACAAGATTCACCCATTAGTTTCTGTAGTGTGTTAAGTATTGTTTTTATTCATGCCTTGTTAAAACTCTCTTTTGCTGAAACTTTGTTTCAACTGATTGTTGCATCGTTTTCATACAATTCATTCCTAGGTAATTGTTGATCATTTTGATTGGTAATTTTGTTTGCAGAATGAGTTTATGAAAGTGTGATAGTCAGAGATAGGTGTTGAAGATTCCTACTTTGGGGAATAGGGTCATGTTCTCTATTACAGAATAGTTAGTCTTTTTTTCAGTATGTTGAAAGGTTCCTTTTCCCTAGGTTGATGTTTCTTAATGTAATCCAGGATTCTTCTGATAATTATTTTCCTTTGAATCTTGAATTCTGCAATAGATAGATTTCTTTTACTGTAATTCAAAGTACAAATTCAGTCTGTTCAAAGCAAGGTGTGATTAGTGTAACTTTTACTACAACTTGGGATTGATTTTGAGATTGAGCATATACAGTGTGGGATTGCCTTTGAAATAAACAGAGTTCCCTGGGTTGAAAATTTATGTAACACTTGATTGTTTTAATTAATAAACAATTATAGTGACCAACATTTTGGTGTCATTGCCGGGGAAGGCAATTATAGATTTCAAAAGCATTTATGTTTTTCTTTTAGATGTACAGATTGCATGAGAGGACGCGGACCCCCCAAGGAAACTAACCCTACAAGTGGCAGGGGCAGAGGAAGGGGAGGAAGAAAGACTTTTATCGATAAGATTATATCAAAATCTGAATCTTTTGTTCCTCAACGACCAAGCTCTTTAAAACCAAGGCCTCAACCTTCCTTTCAAGTGAACTTTGAAACAGAGACAGTTGAGAAACCAGCAGAAAACATTGAGGATTGAGAAAGTGCAGTAGGGGAACAAACAGAAGAAACCATGGATGGGTATAATGAAGAACTGCACCATGAAGAACAGGTAGGTCCTGAAGGAGAGGTAAATGATGAAAACTCTTTTTCTACCTTAGGATTTCCTATTGGTGATCTTCCTAGAGGAGTAGATTCCATGAAGAATATTCCACTTTCAGCTTTACCTAACTTTCATGGTTTATCTTCTGAAGATCCTGATGAATTCCTTTTCGAGTTTGACATATTATGCAGAAGTTATGATTACATTACCAATGCTAAAAAAATTAAATCTATTTCCAGCAACATTAAAGGGAAATGCATTAAGATGGTTCATGAGTCTTGGAGGTCATGTAATCACAACATGGGATCAGATGAAACAGAAATTTCTGCACAAATATCAAGACTATTTCCAAACAAGAGAAAAAAGAGAGGAACTATTCAAGATGATACAGAAAGAGGATGAAAATC
>ML780174.1:60083-72289 GCA_009831015.1 Picea engelmannii | reverse complement strand
TTAGAATAGGTTTTTGGTTTATCTCCATTTAAGATAAAAACTATCTCTAAATCCATATACTTTGGACATGCCTCTAAGTCTTACAAACACCAGATTGATAATAAATGCACTCTAATTTACTTGGGTAGATTTTGAGCTCAACAGACACCATCCTTGAAAGGAGAATGCGAACTTCAAAACGAGGAAATGTGGAGTATCTTCGAGTTGGTCTTAAAGGTACAAATCCAGGCAAAGCCAAGTGGATTGAGGTTAGAAAGGTGAGGGAGCTATACCCTCATCTTCATATAGAATGAAAATAGTCTTTTGGAGGTCCAAAATCTTTCTAATGGGGAGGTGTGATCCAGGGGATCAAATTTTGCTCAAAAATTCAAAAAGTTTGAAATCGCTTCAAATCGAACGAGAGCGTAGGCCTCGTTGTTACAAACCCAATGCAACTCATTTAGGTTCAAACAAATGTCAGGAGAGAGAGATATTGCGTTCTGTTCAAAATGACAAACAGTCAAAAAAAGGGGTGCTGACTGTACAGTCCGTACAGTCCATACGGATGCTGACATGGCAGGCCGTACAACACGTGGCAAGCCATACGACATGTGGCAGGCAGTTATTTAGACAGTTGGAATGTGACATGGCATGTTTTCATCGAACGAGATGACGACACGTGGCCCAGTCAATGGCCGCCACGTGTCATATATCTATTGGTTTAAAATTATGTCGTTGGCCGGAGTCGACCCCGCGACCTCCTGGCAAGGGGGAAAGACTTGGCAAGAGCCGCCAACCAGCGCGCCACTGGTTGTTCCTTGTAATATATATGGAAAAATATATTTAAATGTTTGCATATGTGTATAGTTTGGGGCGCGACCAGGCTAGGGCTTAGCCCCAGCCCGGTCGCACATTGTATTACATATGACCCAATGCTATACCATTCAGGCACGCACGCGGTTATGTTTTGTTCCAATGGTTATACAAATGACCCGCCATTTGTCCTTTGACCATTGGCTTGTGGAACGGGAGCCTATGTTTATACTAGCGCGTGGTCACATGGGTCATACGACCTTGCCCTTGATGGTTAGGGGCTAGGTGCGCCCGTAACTGACCTACAGTTTGCACGGTTCATGCGGTTGCGTCTGGTGCTAAGTTTTTATGCTTAAATATGCGTGTGGGCTAGGTTGAGCCAACAAGGGTGCGTTTTGTAGATGCAGAGACAGCAAGCTTGAAGTCGGGACTTCCAGGAAGCCTATCTTCTTCAATTTTTGGCCAAATGAAGTGCCGAAAAAGCCCAGCTAGGGGTTTTTGGACGTTCTGTAGCCATTGGAGCAGTCTATTTGGCATTTTGAGCATTGTAAAGCACATTTTTTGAGTACTTTGAGAAAATAATACAAATGATCCATTAGAAGCTGGACCAGGAGATGTAGCCCAAGAGAGGGGTGAACTCCTTTATCATTTGCTATGTTATATGTTTTATGTTCACTATTTTTGCTGTTGTTTATATGCATATTGAATGAGTAAATCCTATTAAATTTGTGTTGCAAAGTTGATCCATTTGCATTTTAACACATAAAATTTAACTTGCAAATATTTTCAAGAATACAAGTCTTCTTCATTTTTAGATCACTCCATAGAGCTACTGAAGAAGCTGTTATAGATTTCTTATTTGAAGATATCTTTGTCATATTTGGAGTGCCTAGAGAATTAGTCACATATGGAGGACCTCCTTTCACCTCTCATGGTTTTAAAGCCACCCTTCAAAAACATCATATTCATCATAGAATGACTACACCATACCACCCCTAAGCCAATGGACAGGTGGAAAGCACAAACAAAGTAATAGAAACCATTCTCACAAAAATAGTGAAGGAAAACCGGAAGGATCGGTCTCAAAGGCTCCCTGAAGCATTATGGGCTTACAGAACTACCTGGAGAAATACTACAAGATTCTCCCCCTATGAATTAGTTTATGGAAAAAGTGTTGTCTTTCCTGTGGAAATTGAAATCAAAACCTTAAGGATTGCTTTAGATGTTAACCTTGATTTGACTGATGCACAGATAGCCAGGTTGGAACAGCTTAATGAATTGGATGAAAAAAGATTAGATGTCATTCACCAGACAACTATGAGTCAACAACAAAGAACAAAATAGCATGATAAAATCATCAAGCATAAGCAATTCCAAAAAGGTAATTGGGCTTTATTGTATGATTCCCGGTTTAACTAATTTCAAGGAAAACTACATACAAGATGGCTAGGACCTTACGAAGTGGATATTGTTTTCCCCAATGGAACAGTAAGGCTCCTAACAATTGATGACTCTAAAACACTGTTATTAGTGAATGGTCATCGACTCCATTTGTACCAGCGCCCCATTTCCAAAGAAGATTTTAAGGCCACATGTGTGGTAGATTCACATTATCTCTTTTTAGAGGAGCCTCCTGCCCCTCATTGCATTTAATTTTTCTGAATTTTATTTCTTTAGTATTAGATTAAATTTCTTTTACTAATAATCCCTGCCAAGGGATGGCATGTTACAATTGATTCTTTTGCAGATTTTCGATCCAGAAAAGGCCTACCAAGAAAGAACAATCTTACTACAAGCAGATCCAAGCTTCATCTTGTGAAGCATTGCTCCCTCTTTCTTCAATCCATTCATCTTCATTTCCCATTCAACATCCCCATCATTCATCCCCTCTCATTTTTTTCCTTTCCATTTCCTGTCCCCATTTTCCCATTGCTGAAACACCACTCTTCAACAACATTTTTCCTCATTTTCCCATTGCTGAAACACCACTCTTCAGCAACATTTTTCCTCATTTTCCCATTGATGAAACACCACTCTTCAGCAACATTTTTCCCCATTTTCCCATTGCTGAAACACCACTCGTCAACAACATTTTTCCTCATTTTTCCATTGCTGAAACACCACTCTTCAGCAACATTTTTCCCCATTTTCCCATTGCTGAAACACCACTCTTCAGCAACATTTTTCCCCATTTTCCCATTGCTGAAATACCACTCTTCAGCAACATTTTTCCCCATTTTCCCATTTCTGAAACACCACTCTTCAACAACATTTTCCCCCATTTTCCCATTGCTAAAACACCACTCTTCAGCAACATTTTCCCCCATTTTCCCATTGTTGAAACACCACTCTTCAACAACAATTTCCCCATTTTTCCCATTGCTGAAACACCATTTCTTCAACAATATTTTCCATTGTTAAAACATCACTCTTCAACAACATTTTCTCATTCTTTTCATGTTGCTGAAACACCACTTTTTCAGCATTGTCCATTTCTTCGTTGCTAAGACATGACTATTCAACATTTCCTGTCATAAAAACATCTTCTTCATCTCTTTCGCTCTCACTTCTCCTATTTTTCATACTACATTATGTCCTTTCACTACCTTCTCCCATGATTAAACAAACCCTTGATACAATTTCTCTCATAATTCCAAAGTTTCTCCCATGATTACTGCAGATCTATTATGAACAAGCACTATACTTTTCGAAGTACGAATCAAAGGTAAAGATGAGGTATGTAAACTTTATATGTAAATACAATTGAACTATGGCTAATGAGAAAATCTCGATTCATTATTACCATGATCCCCATACACTTAAAGTCATTATTTCAGCCGTAGTTGGGGGGGGAATATCGAAACTTTATGCCATCATTTCACACGAACTGACTACCGTCACTTCTTTTTTATCTCGTCTTTTCACCATCATTTACATGCCCTCATCCGCAAAACTTACTTTGTTCGGGTGCGGTTACTCGACTCTATGACTGTGCATTTTACTGAGTTGGATAGCTATGGGAGGTCCTGTTATACGATACGAACCTGCCACAACAACCCTGCTAGAATTATATCCAGAAGTCTACCAAATCTTTCAGCAGACAGGCTGGTTGGGTTATTTTCAGAGGCTCCAGGGATTTGATCAACAACAGGTTCTTCAATTTGCACGGAATCTTCAAGAAGACCATTTTATTGTTCAAGGGGTTCAGATTATAGTCATAGAGGATGATATAGCACAGGTTTCGGGTCTTCCCGTCACTAGCATTCGCTGGTTCAGCTGCAAACACATTATTCTTAATGCCCAGCAGGATTTTCTCTTTCCAGGAGAACAAGTTGAGCCTAAAGCCCGGGGTGTTCGACTTAGCTCGTTGTCGCCTCCTTGGCTGAAAGTTGCAGATTTTGTCAAGCACTACCTTACCTGTGAAGGTCGATACCAGGTAGTTTACCAGTACAAATTTGTCTTGTTATCTCATTTACGCCATGCTAGACTGGTGAATATTCCTTACTATCTGCTCGGATGTCTTAGAAATATGTCACATTATTGTAGACAGGCTAAAAATCCCATCCTTTCCCTCACCCATCACCATCTCGTTCAATTACTCATCCAAAAGGGTTTTTCCCAACAAAACCCTCTCCTAAACAATCCACCCATAAACCCTCAGGAAGTTGCTAAACATCCTGAAAATCCTCATGAAGAGCAACCACAAAACCTTCCTGACCCTCCGAAAATACCTATTAATCCGCCTACAGATCCAATTGATCCAATTAACCATCCTACCATACCAAGTCCACCCCATAATTTACCAGAATCATCTACTCCTACTGTTCATATCCTTAGCGATGATTCTGAAGCAGATAAACCTAATAACCCTCCCTGCTCCATCACTGAGGAAAAACGCACTCACAAAAGAAAGAAGCAAACTACTACTTTTCCTTCCTTTTTACCTAAAAAATGAATGAGGGCTTCAACCAAAGAAGCAATTACTGCCATTACCCTAAACCCCCAACCCATTTTTCTAAGAGCCCATACACCTCCACCCTCCCAAATCCCATAATTTTTACCTGTTCAACCCACGGGCATTGAAACACAAGAACCAGAGGCCCTGGGTGTTGCAACATCATTTTCTTTACATCAAGTAGCTATCACACAAGAACCAGCTACTCATTCAGTAACTGTCACACAAGAACCAGCTACTCATTCAGTAGTTGTTACACAAGAACCAGCTATAGTTGTTACACAAGAACCAGCTACAGCTGAAACACAAGAACCAGCTGTTGACTTTATTCCTGAAATACAAGAATCAGATGCCTAGGGTGCTGCAACATCATTTTCTTTACATCAAGTAGTTGTCACACAAGAACCAGCTACTTAAAGTTGTCACACAAGAACCAGCTACTCATTCAGTAGTTGTTACACAAGAACCAACTATAGTTGTTACATAAGAACCAGCTACAGCTGAAACACAAGAACCAGTTGCTGACTTTATTCCTAAAATACAAGAATCACATGCCCAGGGTGCTGCAACACTATTTTATTTACATCAAGTAGCTGAAACACAAGAATCAGTTGTTGATTTTGTAGCTTCTCCATAAGAACCAGCTACTGAGGTTGTGACCGTTACACAAAAACCGGTCACCCCTCTTGATACACCTATGACAGATCAACAACCAGATTACATGGCAGAACGATTTTTTAGCTGCCAGGCATAATGAAGATAACCGTCTCCTCTGGATACAGCCAGAACCACAGAACGCTGCCACCTTTGTTGTAGAATATTATCAATTTTTGAAGAAACCATGGATGATTCAACATATGCGGCAACTACAGGCAATAGTACTTCAGGATTGTCAACAGTTTATTAAATCCACAGAGACTACTTCCCTAAAAGCAAATAACATGTTTTGGCAACAATCTTCTGAGAAAAGGCAGGAGCACAATCCCTTTAGTCCTACCAATCTTGAGACAACAATCTTCCGGGTACCTAGTTACATCAAATGTGTCCAACAATGTGTTGAAAATTGGATAGGTTATCAGTTCCATTTTCCCATTCTGTGGATGCTAGCAGATAAGTATCAAGTTCATCATAGGTTTCCCAAGAAGGTTGAAGCAACAACCTAGCAAAGGCTACAACATGTTCAAGGATTCAGAGCCCCAACAAACAATACTTTCTATAGCTACTGCTTAAGTAATTTGCACGCCCAGAGTCAGTATCCAGATTCTGATTCAGATTGAAGTTGCTTGAGAACATGCAACCTTTATAGTTGGGGGGGATGTTAGGACCCTATAATGTACCTTTTTGCTCATACCTTTTGCTATCATTACATCCTTTTTGCTCATACTTTTTGCTATCATTACATCATTTTCATACTTTTTGCTATCATTACATCCTTTTTGCTATAATGTACCTTTTTGCTCATAAGTTTTTGCTCATAATGTACCTAGTAGGCCTAGAAAACACAGGGATCTTGATCCTAGTCGAGATTCCCCACTTTGGCAGGGGGAAAGAGGTGAATAACTGCATCAAGAAGTTGATGGAATTCCTCTACAGAGGATTCTTATGGTTAGAAGAACCCATCTCCATTGACGTGGAACTCATTTCCTTCATCACAGGCCTACCATCAATTGGATAGAGTCCCACGTAGTACCTAAACGAAAAAACCAAAGAAAAATCTCTTACCGAATTGATGAAGAAGACATACGGGACAAAAAGAGGCTCGTGCGGAAAAATCAACAACACAACCACCAGGATGGCCACGAAACTAATGGCATGCAAATTGCTACGCAAATGTTGCAAGGAAGAGGTCCCTGCAGGGGTTGTCACAACAACAACACAGTGCACAAACAACACCATGCTTAGTTGGGCCCCATATTTACTGAAACTGTTCCTAGATGACTGCAAGGATGTGCAAGACTTGGGAACAGAGTTCCACTACTCCTGGTTATTGATCTTGATAGCCTTAATCGGGTGAAAAGAGCCTCCCTACTCCTATTTCTATGATAGAGTAGGTTGTTGTTGCACAGTGTGGTACACGTCAATGTGAAGCACTTCGGACCCCAAGCGAAGAAGTGGAAATGCCAACACCTTTGCTCAGTATCTTAGCGACATCAAGGACAACATAACCAACACTTGGAGGATAACTCTAAAAGTGGTCGCACAATATCAAGGGATAGCCAACTTTAGGGCTATGCGACACAACATGTGGATCCAAATGCGTAGGGATCCAGCGAAACAATGGTTGCAACTTCGATTCTGCATCAATGAAAAATAAGTTGAGATGACAATGAGAGATTGGCATAATGACTGGAGGATCCCATTCATCACCAAAGACATGCCCAAGGGAAAATAAGTGGAAGCAAGGTCATCCAAGACACTTGCAGGAGACAACACTATGCCCAAGAAACCAACACAGCAGGGAAAACCCAATCAAAATCTAGCGTAGCAAAAGAAGGGAAATTATCCAAAGAAGGATGCATAGATAGGAAAGAAGGACATTGCCCCGACATAGGAAGAACAAGGAAGGGGGGACACAACGACGTGGTAAACCTCTTTGACAACTACTCCACAAGAAACAAGGCCACCCAAACGGAGAATTATACATACAGGGGGGCGTGCAAGAAGGCCAAGGTCCATAAACATATCCCAGAGTATACAATCACCGAGGATGATGTCGATATTGTCCAAGAGAGAGTACATGATCATGCAGCAAAATATTTTGAAGAGGATGAGAACCAAAGAGGAAGGATACAGAATGAGTTGGCCGATATCATGCAGGTCTTAGAGAAAATACAAGCAACGCAAAGGCACGAAAGGGGAACATAAACAATCACCCCAGTGACAGAAGCAGAGTAAAGGACCGCGTTGAATGAGGAAGACACCATCTGGACCATAGTGGAAGCAAGTCCAAGCTTCTAGATAACAACAGATATGTTGAAGGTCGACGAGGCCATAGCCTAGACACCACTCAAAGATCTAGTGTAGGTACAATTGGTATTGGCGGGAATACCAACAGATGAATTGTATAAACTGCAAGTCAATGTCACGCAGGAAGTGAAATCGTGAGCAAGGACAGACGTGACAAAATTGCAGGTAACGAAAAATGGCAAGGATGCCCTAGAACTAGTCGTCGAGAAGGTAAATCTAGAGATGAAAGAAGATAAATAGCGCACAAATAATTTAGAATAGAAGCTGAAGGAAGTCTTCACAAGAATCCCAGACAGAGCACAAGAAGCCATGAGTAATGCGAAAGAACATATTCAAATTATCATGAAGACGCTCAAGGACCACAAGAAGGAGATCGAGGATCTTAAAGAAAAATTAACCCCAACTACTCCTCTTGAAGTTATGGATGAAAGGGTACAACAGGCAGCCCTGCAAGTGGAAATGATGGAGAAAGAAGCGAAAAAGGCCACTCAATTGTTTGACAGGACCACGCAGCTATGGACAACAATGGAAGAATATGATAGGGTCCAACAATTAGACCAACAAGAGGAGGTTATTAACATTGAAATCCAGGAGTTGAAGAAGCGGAAAAAGTCCATGATCATTACAGAGCGAGTGAAGGGTGCGTAGGAAATGAAGACCCTGCAGGTAGAACTGAAGACTTTACAGAATAACAAGCATGCCAAGAAATCCCAGTTAGAACCTCTCCAAGAGAAAGTCGTGCAAATAATTTTGAAACTGAAGAAGGAAAATCAAATAATGGCTCAGGACCATGCTAATAGCATAGAGTCTCTCAAGGAGCATATCACAGTGTAGAGGGTAGAAGAGCTCACAGGGAAAACTGTGCAAGCTAGAGAAAAAGGGGAAGAGTTAGAAGGAAAATTCCACAGCTTGGAAGAGGTTGTTCAGGGAGAGCGCACCACCTGAGTGGCTCAGGAAAAGCCACATGTCATTTTTGGGGGCCTGTTGGGCGCATGCCTATTTTGAGAAGGAAGGCTATTTTGGGCACATGCCTATTTTTGGAGAAGAACAAGTTGCAGGAAAAGCAACATGCAAGAGGAAAAGCAGCATGCAAGAGGAAAAGAAACATGCAAGAGGAGAAGCAACGTGGCAAGAAGGCAGGCAAGCCTAACCATGATAGGGTTAGGGTTTTTGATAAATATTATAATGGATATAAGCCTGTAAAATAGTATAAATAAGAACCTAGGAGGTCTAGGTTAGGGGTTGGAAAGGGTTCAGAGAGTTGATGATGGTTATTATGAGTGTAATAAGGTTGTAGAAGAGTCTTGAAAGCTATATTTTGAGGGTTAGGTCACAGACTGAGGAGCTTAGTGTTATCTAGTCCGCCTCACAGAGGTTCCTGAACCTCTTCATGATTGTATGATTAAATATGTAATGTGCACAACACTGGATTTTGTAGCAGACTAAATAAAAGAGCAGAGAAGCCAAATCTTTGTGGATGTAGCCCAGGAGGGGGTGAACCATGATAAAACTTGTGTTATATGTTATGTTTATTGAACGCTTACTTCCTGTTAATGGTTATCTTATGAATGAATGATTAACTAGATGTATTAGAATGCATGCATGAGCCTAAAGATGAATGAATCATAGATATACTTGAATGAATAACAAGATTAATGCATGAAGAAGATAGAATACACCCCCATATCCCCACTCATTCCTAGAATGCAAGAACTTGAGCATTACAGTCACCCATAAAGCTATCTCGGGTGAGACTACACAATGCACTCTGTGCGCAACATTGCCTTCTGGTTTACCAGGAGGGTCGATATTTTTAGAGGGTTTTGTTGAAAACCTATTGAGATCTGAACCTGGGTCAGCCCAAGAAGTGAGAAATAAAGATATAACCAACAATATGCTACAACATTTCCTTCATTCCATGAAAAAGGCTGATAAGGCATAGTTGTACTAAGTCCATAAGCACATTACCACCATCGAGTATTTCTAAAGGGGCCAGCTCCATTGGGTTTATTTGAATAGGACATTGTGTGGCTTCTTGCAAGATCAAACCATTAAAGAGATTTGGGTACAAAAAATAGTAAGTAGAAGAATTAAGAGAATGAAAAGTCTCTCTTGAACAAGAAACATTTTCAAAAAGTGACTATTTTAATGGTAGTTCCTCCTCTTTAATAACATTGGTGACTGATTGTGAATCAATAGGCTCCACACTAGGAATGGTTTCACAAACAATGCATTCTGCCTCAACAAGGTTTTCCTCTTTCAAGCAAAAAGTGGATTGTTGTGATAAAAGTGTGATGTCTTGTATATTTATTTAATCTCATTTAGTGAAAAGATTAGCATTGTTGTTTTTCTCCTGCACAATATGAGAATTTGAAATGTCTTTCAAAGCATACTCATGGTTAAAAGAGAGGAGAAAATCACAAGAATTTTCATAACAAGAAATTTCAATAAATGATCCAACAACAATAGGAAAACCTTCTTGATCTAACTCAATTAAAATAAGAGAATTCATAACAGCGACACAATTCAAATCAACAAAAAATAATTCCACTTTATCCATGGGTGAGAAGGATTCATGTCATGTGTACCCAAATTTTCATCATTAATAGTCTAATCACCATTCATGTTTTTCTCCATAGCTTCCTCCTCCATTTCTTGTGATGGAAAAGATGAGGTAGGATAATGAGAACCTTACAACCATCGGTGTGACCTAAAGTGTCCCATTATCAGTAAAAAGACCCTCCTCTTGGTCATCTACATAAAAATATGAACTTGGATTTTCTATACAAGAGGTATAGACATGGAGAAAGATCTAGACATATGAAGTCCAACTAAACCATTAACAATTTCAACATTTTCATGCAAATTCAATTCAGCATGTAAAGGAAAATTAAGATTTAGATTCTTCATCCATTAGTTGATATGTTTCATTAGTAAGAGAGATTAAATGGAGAATCAAATCGTTGACATAGGGTCTATCATCCAAAGGAAATCTATAGAAAAGATGCATAAATCTACTAAGATTTTTCAAGAGATTCATCTTTTTTCCTCCTAAGCTCTAATATATTTGCACACAAATCATCATAATCATAGTTCTCAAAAGCATGCAAAATTGATGCATAAATTGCTCCAGTGTGTGAATAGAGGCAACTGACAAATTATCACACTAGCTCTTGACTCAGCCTACGAGAATGAGAGTGAATAGATTGGAAATGACACTTTCATTAGAGATATTTTAAAAAACACAAAATTTCCAAAAACAAAAAGCATGTTCAAATGCAGTTGTCTCTCCCTCACCATCAAATTTAATTTGTGACAAGAAATGCAAAATCTTTCTAGGGGTTTTAAGAGGTACAGTACCAGTAAAACTGTTAAGCCCTAATATTGGCTCATTACCCCTTAATTGGGGCATATTATATTAGTAATGTTATTTTATTTATGTCATATTTAGGCCATTAGTTATAATTATACCTCCTAGTCTCCTATATATACCAAGGAGACATTTTCATTTTGAATCATCTTGTACTTGACCATTTAAGTGGGGTAAAAGGAGGTTTCCCCCTCGAAGAGGCTAATTATCTGAAATTATCTCTTTTTCAAGGCGTTAAGTACTTTTTCTGAGGTTTTTCTATGCTATATTGATATTTGGTTCTTAACATATGGAATCAGAGCTCAAGGTCTTGGGGTTTTGCTGCTACATATGAGACACCTTGGAATTTTTGCTATAAATTTTTTTATAAAACATTTCAGAAGGAACGGCTTGGTGGATATTTAGAATATAGATCAATGTACGTTGGGTTCAAAATTCAGCTCCTGAGGCCTTATACTTTTGGATATACAGCCTGTACAAGATAGGGTTCTGGAATCATCCTGAACTGAGTCATTGCGGAATTTTCGCTATAAAAATTTTTCTGTAATGTTTCAGACCCTTAACTATGGAGGATATTTACATAAATTAGTAAGGTATCGGTGGTAAAAATTTTAGCTTCTGGTTCATCTTAAATTTGTAGATACACTCTGTGCAATATAGGGTATCTGACTAGTCCTATTGACTAGTCTCAAGAAGGTGTTCCAGGTAAAACAATCATAACTTCTTCCTAGAGTATCCAAATTGAGTGGGAATGGTTTCATTGTATCGTGGACAGTCTGTAGTATTTCTGGTGTGAGTTTCAGAATTTTATATCAATTATTTTGTGTGGGGCACGCTATACAAGTGAGATCTCCTGGAAAGGCCAAAAATCGGAAAGTTGTGGGGAAGTTACCGTAAATTCCACTTGGCACATCCAATTTTGATTAGACCTATGGAATTGTAGAGAAGAAATATTAGAGAACTACATAAAATAAAGTTCCATACCCAGAAGGGCCGAAACTTGGGAGATACAACAGAAGAAATATTGTCTAGCAAAACCACCTCAAAATCAAGGTTCAAAAGTGATACTTGGCCAACATGCCACCAAAAAAGGGAACTTCTACACCAAATAAGCCTCCAGAA
>ML780174.1:27721-48826 GCA_009831015.1 Picea engelmannii | reverse complement strand
GTAAAGGATCTCTAGGGTGATTTTGGGGGGGCTCCCCTTGTTAGGGTGAGTTTTTGGAATAGGTGGTGGAGTGCTCATATTGAAAAGAAGAGAAAAAAGATGTAACAATTATTATTATGGATTGACTTTATCTCTCAAATCAAATTTTACTTCTGAAACTTAAAATAAATAAAATATATTTAAATCTCTTTACGTAAAATTAAAATTGAATCAATGTAAAAAGTGACTCACCTCATTTCAGATGTCCAAATGCTCAACCCTTTGAAGAAGCCAAAAAATAATTTCTGAAGACGGAAGAGAAGTCCAGAGAAACTACAGAGATTATTCTGGGTAAAAAAGGTAAAAACTACAGAGATTATTCCCGTTCAAAACCCTAGATATATAATCTTAGAAATAAAATATCTCCTAAAAAATAAATAAACAAAGAAGTATTATTCTTGTACAAAACCCTAGATATATAATCTTAGAAATAAAATATCTCCTTAAAAAATATATATATTATTGGCGTTGAAAACCCTAGATATATAATCTTAGAAGAAACAAAAAAAAAAGTATTATTCTTGTTCAAAACTGCATAGATATAATTTCAAAACCGTAGAGATCTAGTATGCCCGTTCCAAACCATGGAGAAATATTAATTTCAAAACCGCATAGAAGTAGTATTCCCGTTCAAAGCCGCGGAGAAATATTATTTTCGTTCAAAACCGTAGAGAAATATTATTCCCGTTCAAAACCGCAGAGAAACATTTCGACTTATATATAAGTCAAACTGTTTCTAATTTATATATATAGAAACAATTTGACTTATATATATATAAGTCGAATTGTTTCGGGTATGAAAATAAAATGATAATGTATAGATTATACATTAGGGTTTTAGAAAAAAATGCATCATGTAAAAATAGACTACGCATGTAAAAACAAATTTGACCCATGTAAAAACTTATCTAAAGTTACTTTAGGGAAAACCATGGGCAATTACTATGTGAAATCAAAACCATGTGGTTTTGCAAAACCAAGGAAAAAATACAAATGGAAATAAATAAATAAATACAAAAATAATAAATAAATAAATTTAGAAATAAAATAAAAATATACAAATTATATACAAAAATAAAAATAAAAATTATAAAAATGAGGCTAAGTTACACACGAGTCAGGATTCCATCCCAGTCATAGTTCCACACCAATCAGGGTTCCACACCTAGGGACCAAAAATAGGAGTAAGGTATATCGGGTAGATTTTGAGTAACCAGGTGTCAAATATGGTAGGTATGTCATACGTAGGTCATAATCGTTCAAATTTGGATGCAACGAATGGAAAGCAACCAGGGTGAAAAGATGACACATCATGTGACAAATCAACATCACAAATAGTGACTCATATGATCAAAGTATATCGATGCCAGTAGAGTACACGATACATGTCAATCCAGTCAAGTTGAACATCTTAGAGGGTAGACCTGATAAGATTTCAAGGAGAGGGAATACGATCAAATCAAGGAATAGGTTCTTACATCGGGCCACAATGCTTGAAACTGATTACGACAAGTATATAAATATAGATACCTTCTTTTATTAGAATGGTTTTGTGAAAAGCACCGAGGATACCTTCTTTTATCATGATCACCGAGATCATGGTATGTAAAGATAGATACCTTCTTTTATCATAATGGTTTTGTGAAAAGAAAAAATGATCCTAACATGTATGTTAAGAAATATGAAGAAGGAAATGTTGCTTTAATATCTTTATATGTGGATGATCTCATTATTACAGGCAGTGCAAACAAGTTAATTGATGAGATTAAAGGTCAATTGTCTCAAGAATTTGAGATGAAATACCTCGGCGGATTTTATTATTGTTTAGGACTTGAGGTTTGGAGAGAGCTTGGTAAGACATTAATCACTCGAAGTAAATACACAAAATAAATTCTTAGAAAGTTCAATATGAGTGAATGTAAAGCAATGTCAACTCCCTTAGAACATAATGCAAATTTATACAATGATGATGGAACTAAAGAGGCAGATGGTACTTTATATCATCAGTTGGTGGGAAGTTTGAACTACCTCACCACTACTAGACTAGACAATGCATACTCAGTCAACATCCTTAGTCAGTTCATGGCTAATCCTTCTGAGAGCCACTGGAAAGCTGCAAATAAAGTCCTCCGATACTTGAAAGGAACAATAAATTTTGGTATTATGTATACTGATGAATCTGATGTTGAAATGACATGTTTTTATGATTCAGATTGGGCAGGAAATCTTGATGATAGAAGATCTACCTCAGGCTATGCATTTCATATAGGATCAGGGGTTGTATCGTGGAGTATCAAGAAACAACAAACTGTTTCATTGTCGTCAACAAAATCTGAGTATAAAGCCTTGACCAGTGCTACCTGTGAAGTTGTTTGGTTACGAAAAATTCTTACAGATGTTGAAGAGGAGCAAAATGGTCCATCATGCATCAATTGTGATAATCAAAGTGTTATCAAATTGGCACACAATCCAATATATCATGCAAGATCAAAACACATCGAGCTACAACACCACTTCGTGAGAGAGAAGATTGAATCAAAGGAAATTAATTTGATTTTTTGTAATACAAATGATAATGTGGCTGATATGTTTACCAATCCTCTTGGTAAACTCAAGTTTGAAGTTTTTAGAAGCAAGTTAGGTGTTGTAGAAAATCCATTTCTCCATTAAGGGGGAATGTTAGAATAATGTCGAAACTTTTAGAATTAATTGTAAATTTAGAATGTTGTTCGTAATTTGTTTTACAAGAGCACATATTTAGTTTGTGGGTGGTTTGAGATCCACAATGTTAGGAGTTTGATATCATCCTTTTTTTGAGCTATAAATGTAATGAAATTCTCCTATTGAATCAAGTTTGGTTTGTGAGCACAGTCTCACTTGAGTGTGTGATCCTCTTGTTCTCAGTTCTAAGTTTTAATTCTCTCTAGAAAATGTGTCTTCCGAGTAGTCGATGAGGGGGGGAATCATTATCCATGTCTTTAAGTTCCACCTCCATCCATCCACCTAGCAATCTAAGCATTGAAAGTTACCATGAGGGAGACCTGTGACTTCATGTGATCATTGCAACAAAACTCAAATGAAGTCGCTCCTTCTCTAGGTTTACTATAGAGGGACTCACCATTTCACTCACCTCATTATATGTTCATATTTGAATAAATTCCTTGCAAAATCTCCTTAACCCATCCTACAAAGATGCTAATTTTAATGAAAACAATCACTCACGATATGTCCAAACTACAACTATATATACATAAACTATCACCTTAGAAAATGTCAAGAAATATCCAAAACATTAAGGGATGGCCTTTTTAATAATATCAATAGTGCTTGCCTTCAAAATAAAGGGGAGGAGAGATGTTATTTAAGTGCCCCAACTACAAATTCAACCATTAACTTTGTGGGTAGGCTCTCTTATTAGCCAAGTCTACAGTACAGTTAAGGATGGCCATTTCTAAATATGCCAATAATCCAATCTGCACCATTTTTTAGAAATAAACAATGGTTAGTTAATCTTTCTACTTGGCTATTCAATAACATTTGAGAAACTAAAAACAACGTTGTGATTATTTTTTGGGGGATTTTTAATTTAATTATGCATTTAATAAAGTCAATAGTAATTTTTTGTTACTTGAAAATATATTAAATCATTTTAGAAGAAAAAGCATATCACTCACAATATACCCTATTATTTCTTATATATATATATATATATATATATATATATATAAGAAAGCAGAGGAAAGGTGCTTATTACTATCTTAGGTAGAATTTCTCAATTTGCAAAGCATACCACAATACACTTACCATTTTTAGAAAACGAGCCAAAATAATGATAATGATGATTAGTTAGCCTTTGTCAATTGTTTCTCAATTTGCAAAGCATACCACACTACACTTACCATTTTTAGAAAATGAGCCAAAATAATGATAATGATGATTAGTTAGCCTGGTCAATTGTTCAATATTTAACCTTTTCAGGCATCCCTTGTTTGGTGAGGGGAGGAGTCCTTGTCATGAAAAAGGCATAGGATTTTTTTTGGTGAGGGGAGTCATTGTCATGAAAAAGGCATAGGAATTTTATTTAGTGTATATATAGGTATGAATTTTTGGATAAGTTTTAGAAAAGTGTGTTATTGTTATAATTTTATGATTGTTATATATATATATATATATATATATATATATATATATATATATAATAAAAATTAAATAAATGTTGATAAAGTGAAGATGAAGAATATTGAAAATTTACAATTTTATTTTTTATTTTTATAAATATAAAAAATAATAATAATTACAAAATTAAATATTTTAAAAATGTTATATTCAAAGTAAATTATATTTTTAAAACTTATTTATATTCAAAGTAAATAATACCTTTAAAAATGATCCATTATTTAATGTCTTATCAAAATTCCAATTCATAATCCATTATTTAATGTCTTATCAAATTCTAATTCATAATTAATATTCTTAATAATAGTGATGGTGTTATAGACCGCTCTCAAATAAGAATAAGTAAATATTCGTAATAGTGATGGTGATTATAAGAAAACCTAGTTTTTAATATTAAAAATGGTGATTATAAGAAATACACGTTCAAAATTCCAATTCATAATCCATTATTTAATGTCTTATCAAATTCTAATTCATAATTAATATTCTTAATAATAGTGATGGTGTTATAGACCGCTCTCAAATAAGAATAAGTAAATATTCGTAATAGTGATGGTGATTATAAGAAAACCTAGTTTTTAATATTAAAAATGGTGATTATAAGAAATACACGTTTTTAATAATAGTAAAAGATAAATAGAAACTTTATATATGAAAGAAACAAAAATAAGTGTTAGCTAAATAACCAAAATTAAATATTACAACTTATAAAATATTATAAAATATATATGCATATTTTTTTAAGCAATAGAATAGATAAATACATCTTAATAGTATATATTAAGTAATAAGGAAAATATAAATTTTTTAACACTTCAAAATATGTTAATTTATTGTTTTATTTTTAGTTTTTTTTCTTAAACATCAAATGTCAAAATTTTGACATTTTAGTTTATGCACTTGATATGTAAAAATAACAAATAGTAGATTTACACTCAAACAAAATATAAAAATATAACGTGATTTTGGACAAAATCCATAGAAATATCTACTCATCAATTTTTTTTCTTTTTAATCTAAGTAATAAGATATACAATCATGTATTTTAACTCGATCCCTCGGCAGCTTAGAAAAGTTTGCATCTTCTTACATATTTACTCAAACTAGGATAATAATATTTTTCATAAAACAAACTTTGGGTTTTCCCTCTCCAAAAAGCCTCCATGCTATCAAACTCTCGGATAATGAACATTCAAGAATACAAAACCTCTTAACTTTAGATAAGTATATTTTTTAAGAATATTTCATAATAATTTGTTTCCACAGTTTTCTAAACGTATTTTGGGAAGGTGGATATATTATAGGAATATTGGAATTAGTAGAAGTTTTCTCCAAATTTATAAAAAAATTGAAGTTGAAAGTGACAATAATATATATTAAAAAAATATAGAAATTATTTTAAAAATTACTTTAAATTAAGATGTATCCAAATAATGATACATTTTAAATCTTATTTCAATAAAATTGAAAGTCAACCAAGACAACTTTAATCTAGAACAATAATGCTCTTATTGCAACAATTACAATATCAAAATTACTAATTTAATTTGTACTAATAATTATATGAATATATTTAACACAATATTGAAACTTTAATATCATAAAGATTTGATTAGAAAATGAGAAACAAAATTGAAAATAGTAAATACATATATAAAATTTTAACATCTTTTTAAAATTAAATTTTACATATAAACTTCAAACATCTTAGTAAATTTGAAGCATTATTCTTGTTCTGATTGGAAAAAGCTAAATTGTACTACTCTTGTAATATGAAAATACAATAAAAGTCAATGATATGATTGGTTAATAGCAACAATAAACTGGAGCAAATGCTTGTCATGGATAGGATATTGATTTATTAGATTTTCATAAAACATACATGCATTAAAAGTTTTTCATATCCACAACTATAAGGTGAGTAGTATTAAGTTTTTTTACTTAAATAAATTTTAAAATAATATTTAGTGTAGTTTAGTCTTTGTTTTATACTGATATTTTAAATAAATATAATGAAAATTTTTGTAAAAAATTATGTGTTTGTAATGATGGAATAAAAATATTTACATTTTAATTTAATATCATTTTAATTTAAAGCTCTCTATCTCATTCTCAAGCTCCTATTTCCTTGATGTTGAAGCTCCCAAAAAGCTCCAAGTTCCAAAAACATTACCAAACCAATTAGAAACATTTCCTACCAAAACCCAAACTCCCAAAATGTGGAGAACAAATCAAAGATACAAAAAATGCAAAAGGGATTCATGTGCAACTATAATTTTTTTATAATTTTAAAAATAAAAATAAAAACAACCTATTTTTTTCTATTTTTTCATTATATATGTTCATATCTTAATAATTTCATTTTTAATATTTTTAATAATATTAAAAATTGGTGAAAACATTTCCTTACAAAATATCCTTAGCCCATCCTACAAAGATGCTAATTTTAATGAAAACATGTCACTCAAGATATGTCAAAACTACAACTATCAACGTAGAAAAGGTCAAGGAATCCAAGGCAGGGAATTTTTATTAATATCATTAATGCTTGGTTTCAAAAGAAAAGGGAGGAACTCTCTATTTAATCATCCCAACTACAAACCCAACCATGACTTTGTGAGTGGATTCTTTGTAATGGAGTTAAGGATGACCATTTCTAAATATGCCAAGTAACCCAAACTACACCATTTTTAAAAATAGACAATGGTTAGTTAATCCTTGTGAAACTAAAAATAAAAATAACGTTGTTATGATTTTTTTTTGGATTATATGTTTTTTTTTAATTAATGATCATTTTTAATTTAATTATGTATTTAATAAAGTCAATAATTAAATTAGTGGTTCGTATGTTGATACACCAAACACATATTCAATTCAACTTAAGTTGAAAATTTTGTAAAAACATTAAGTTAGTATTCTGTATGTTGATATATCAAACACATTCTCAATTTTTTTTTCCAATAAAAAATTTGCTCAATTATATTAGTAAATATAACTTTTTACATCTTCTTGACCATGCCTATATTCAAGAGAAAAGATAAAACTGTACATACAATATCTGAAAGATTCAAAAAAGTAAAAAAAAAAGTATCCTATATAATACTATTCCAGCATGTACCATTTGTCTAAGATATTTTTTCAATAAACACTGACAAGAAAATCATAACTGGTATTCTTGTTCAAAATAGAGACAACTATGGACTATTGCTAGAAAAGATTGATGTGTCTCTTGGAACCTTCAGTTCCATTAACCCACTTGTAAAAGGTGATTCTTCCTTTAGGTTCTTGTAAACAATGCTTGGAGAGTAGATCCACCTCCTTATTATATTCTCGGAAAATGTGCTCAAAACTAATTTCTTGAAAGTGATTTATTAAATCCTTGATTCTGGGCTTCCATCCTTCAATAGTATTAGCTTGCAGTCTACCTCTTTTGTTTAACCAATCTATAACTACTTTTGAATCTCCCAAGAAGTGGAGTTTGTGGAGAGACAAATGTTTTGCCAACATTAATGTTGCCCAAACTCCCAGAAGCTCTGCCCTTGTATTGGTACCTTCCCCATAGTTGAAAAACCATCTATAAATTGATAAATCAGAATTTTTGAAAACCCCTCCCGCTCCACAATGTTTTCCATCGCTTGAGCTACCCCATCAAAACAAGCTATTGTAGTATCATAGTGTTGAGTAATCAAACATGATCGAATAGGGATCCGTTTTTGGGAGGTCGTGGGTCTTTTCAGTGAGCAAAGTG
Source organism: Picea engelmannii (assembly GCA_009831015.1). Taxonomy (NCBI): domain Eukaryota; kingdom Viridiplantae; phylum Streptophyta; class Pinopsida; order Pinales; family Pinaceae; genus Picea; species Picea engelmannii. The sequence goes on along the minus strand of ML780174.1, from coordinate 40,863 downwards.
TCTTAGTGACCACCGATAGAATTGATGGAGCTTTTTCTTCGAAAATGGTTGAATTCCTTTCTAACCAAATATACCAACAAATGAGAGCAACTAATATGGAGGTGACCGTCTTGTCTATTGTCCAGTTTAAGAGACATTTTGACAGAGTATTCCCTTCCCATATTTTTTTTTATCTTTTGACCATTTTGTATTTTTTCCCAAATTGTTTTTGTAAATGTGCAATGTATGAAGAGATGTGTTATATATTCAGAATCCTTTTTTCATAATTGGCACCAACCTAGACCTTCCCATCCTCTTTGTTGTAGATTAACCCAAGTCAAAATTTTATAATCCGCTTCCAACCATATAAATAGTTTTATGTTAAGTTGGATATCCCATTTCCAATTTTTTTGCCTCCATCCACCTAAAATTGGCAAGCTCTAAGTGGATAATAAATCCATATATGCATTTTGACTATGAGGAAACCTAAAGAGTCTCCACCGGTCCACATCAATTTATCGTCCTTATCCTGGATAGATGCTCCTGAACCAATAAGAGAAATATGAAAACGATCCCATTCCACTGCCAAGTCACCTGTAATGTCCAACTCATTGCTTCTGATCCAATATGTTGTCGGGGAGGCTTGATCTTGTTGTCCCCAAGCCTGGGCAAGAACTAAAATCTTTTTCTATCTTAGTAATGAATTAGATTATGGGAGAGAAAGGATTTATCTCCCATCCCCAGAATTCTGCCTCTACCAAGAACAACATGATGGCCCGATCCTGGATTCCAACTCACCCAGTTTGTAATCAAGTGGACTGACTTTAAAAGACTATTCCAAATTTTTGAGGCCGTTGGATGATGAAAAGAAGTTGATCTGAACCAAATTTTGACTACATAGTAAATGGGAGATATTTATCTTTTATTACCTTATGCCATATTCCATCCCTCATTAAAATGCACTAGAGAGTATTGGTAGCCAAAGCTTTATTGAAAGAGAATATATTTCGAAATCCCCATCCACCACTGTGCTTTGGTTTTGAAAGTGTCTCCCACCAGCAAAGATGATAATGGTGTGTCTCGATATTCCCATTCCAGATAAAATTAAACATGACTTCCCTTAACTTGTTCAAAACCGAGATGGGGATGGTTGCCAGTGACATCCAATATATCGTTTGGATTTCCAAGACAAATTTCAATAAAATATACCTTCCACCCAATGATAACCATCTATTGCACCAATGCCCTATCCTTTTTTCCACCTTTTCCAGCAACTAGCTCCAGTCTTTTTCTTTATGTATCCCAGTCTTTAAAAAATAACAAAGATATTTGAAACCCAAAGTGAGATCCAAGAAGGTAAAAGGGAGTATTTGCTTGAAAGGAATTAAATCCGTCTCTGATAGCCCCTCAAATAGAACTGTTGTTTTTGTTGCATTTACCTTTAATCCCGAAGCTTTACAAAATAGTTTTATGTGTCTATCAATCTCCACCCACTCTTGCAGAGATGCCCTAGTCATGATTAATACATCATCAAGAAAAAATAAGTGAAGGATTTTAATAATTCTGGAAATTTTTATGCTCGACAACTTCCCATCTCGTTTGCTTTCTTTTAATAAAAGGCTCAGACCCTCCATAACTAGAATAAACAACAAGGGGGGCAATGGGCACCCTTGTTGGAAGCCTCTACCACTTCTAAAAAATTCAATAGCCTCCACATTAAGTAAAACAACAAAAGACACGGAAGCCACACAACTCATAATCCAGTTTGTCAACGGAATACCAAAACCCACTTGAATTAATATCATCCTTAATAAGTCCCAATTTATGCAGTCGTAAGCTTTCTGTAGATCCATCTTCAATATGAGGGACTTTAATTTTTTATTTTTTATGCTATGTAAGCATTCATGTGTTGTTCCAATTGCATCTTGGATATGTCGACCTTTCAGAAATCCCAACTGCTCTGTCGAAAGAGATCTGGAGAGAATAGCTTTAATCTGATTTGCAATAATTTTGGATATTACTTTATAAACGAGTTTACATAAGGATAGGCCTAAAATCCCCAAAGGTAACATGTTTATTTACTTTTGGTATCAGGGCTAAAAATGTAGAATTAAGGCTTCCAGCAATGTAACCCCTAGATCTCGATTCCTCAACCATCTCTAATAGATCCTCTCCAACCAGATCAAAGAAGTGAATACAAAACTCAACTGTCCAACCATCGGGCCCTAGACTTTTATCTTTCTTAAACAATGTTAAAACCTCTTTCAATTCATCCATATTGACATAACCATGTAGTACACTAGCTTCCTCCTCATTAGCCAAACGAGAGAATAGGCTTGCTACCCTGACCTGATCAATTGGATGTGGCTGGTCCTGTGACTTAAAGGAATTTTTAAAATATTTCACAGCCTCCTCTTTTATAGCCTCTTGTCCAGTGTGTAATGTCCCTATGTCATCTAAAATCTCCCATATATGTTTTTTGTTTCTCCTGTGACTGGCGAATTGGTGGAAAAACTTCATGTTTTGATTGCCACTATGAATCCAAATTGCTCTGCTACGTTGTCTCCAAAGTTCCTCCTTTTTCTTTTAGGTACTTCTTCCTTTCAAGTTCAAGGTTAATAAGGTTACTTTCCTCCTCCGGTGTCATAGTGCCTCCCGACAAGGTCTGTAGTGAAACTTTAATCTTGTCCTCCAACTCCTCCAGATGTTTCAAATACCGACACTTGATATCCTTTACCCAGATTTTAGTGTGAGCTTTCAGATATTTCAATTTCCATATTAACCGACATTGTCGCCCTCCTTTTGATAAATATTTATGATCATTCCAAACCTTAAATACAATATTATTAAAGCCATTTTCATATAACCACTAAGAATTAAATTTAAAGGGGTGAGCCTTGTAGAGTGGTGTGATCTCCAACTGTAATAACACTGGGGCGTGATCTGAGACAAATGGGTACTCCACCTAGGATCTGTAGAGGTCCACATTGTTTAAAATATCTTCAAACATTAAAGTCCTATCGAGCCTCTTAGCAATTGAGTCAGAACCGATTCACCCATTTCTCCAGGTAGGTACAATCTTATCATGCTAGATATCAATAAGTCTGTGAGATTGGAAGAAAGCCTTGAAGAAGCCCGCCAAGGGCCCCGAGTTTGCAAACCCTCCCCATACCTCACCAGTCGAGACAATTAAATTCAGATCCCCTACAACTACCAAAATTTTAAGTGAAAGCAAACCACAATCTGCCAAATTATTCTAAAATCTCTTACGCTCCAAGCACAAACCATAGATATTAAGTAAATTGATCTCCCTTTTACTTACAATACAACAACCCTTTAGTGTATCCAATAAACACATACTCAACTTAAGTTGAAAATTTTGAAAAAAGAACATTAAAGAAGAACAATAAACTTTATAATCATATATAACAATTTTATATCAGAAGATGAAATATGTCATATCTTACATTTACATTTTCATATATTTCATATATATATATATAAAGGATATAGTGAAAAAATAAAGTTAAATTTTTTTTATTTTTTTTTAAATAAATTTTTTAATAACATTATTATGTGTATAGAATATAACATTTTTTTTAATGAATACTTTTTTTTAAATATAATATTAAGGAAATATATAATAACATTATTACATGTATAGAGAATTTGGTCACCTGAAATAATGAAATAATGAATTGGATTATTAACATAATATTATTATATTTAAAATAAATAAAAAAATTATGAGATGAATATGATACTTTGTAATGATTTGAAAAACAAATGAAATCAGCAACAAAACTATTTATATCTATTTCTTAAAAATGTTTTAATGTAATAATTATATGTAGTAAAAAGTTAAAAACTAAAGTAATTATGAAATACTTGAAATTTGTATTAATATATTATTTATATAGTGTTGGCACAGGGGCAGACCCAAGGTTCAATGCTACAAGAGCTCACCAACAAAACCCTAACTATCGGCCCTTTCGGCAGCACCTGCGAAGCAGAGGAAGTCTCACCCGAGGTAGAAACAGGGGTGGTTGCAGGACTCAAGTGTCTGCAACCGTAGCTGGGACACATATCTGTGATTAAATAGCTTACAGAGTACTTAGCATCAATCATTCATCAATATTCAACCCTTATTATACTTCGTAGAAAGCACAGAGCATCGCAGTATTCACTTAGATCTAAGGCATTTCAGCACTTAGAAATAGTAAAATAGATCAAATCCAGTATATTAGCACTAAGCATCCTCATACACATCAGATCTACTATTCATACACATCTAATAAGCACAAAGCATAAGTAAATCTATCTAAACATGTCATAGCACTTAGCAAGAGAGGGACAACACATGTAAGCAACAACACAAAGCATGACACACAGATTTACGTGGTTCACCCCCACCCTGGGGCTACGTCCACCAACTCTTCTTCTTTATTATCTCGGTGAAGTAGTTACAGCACTGAGCCTCAACAATCCTTACTCTGCATAGGACAGAATATTTGCGCAACTCGCTAGATCCTTCTTCCTTGCGCTTTAGCACGAAGCCTTTCCCAACCTCCTACAACAACTTGCACTTAGCCCTGCAAGCCTCTTACAATCATGCACAAATATTTTACAATCCACATCCGATCACACAGATCTAATTGCTAAGACTAAGCCATCCCCCCCCCGCTCTTACATTGCCTTAGTATCTATTTATAGATTACAAAAGTGGGCCTAAGCGTGAGTAAACCCAAGGGCCAACATCCCTTTCCCATTACATTAACCCAAAACCCTAAAAGAGACCCAAAGTGGGTCGAGATCCCGTGATCTCTTCTTCGCCTGGCGCTCCACCTTTGGCAGGCTCTCGAAGTCCCAAAAACGGTCAAATATGACCAAGTGTTCCTCAAAACATGTTCAAGGGCCAACAGGCCCCAACACTCACCTGTGACTCATCCCGAGTCACTCATGTCTGACCAATTTTGCTTCGAATTCCTCAAGCTGCTTTGACCTGTTGTCTTTCTACTGCCTCTTGCTCGACGAAATTTTGGATGAGTGCCTCGTTCACCGGCCCTTCTAGGCGATGTTATGTTGTATGCATAACCTGTTCAAGTTCTGCTCCTTGGTTTTCAACTTCAGTGAACAGTTGGCATGCCTTTTATTGCATTGGTTGAAGTCGTTGAGAGACTTCCATCACTTTGTTCTGGATGGTGTGGATCTTTTGCTAGGCCGTGCACTGCTCTGGAAACCTCTTCATTCTTCCAACTGGTGTTAAGGCCTTCAGTTGCATGTGTAACATATCTACATGCTACTTTGCTTCTTGGAGGTGTGACTCCAATGCCTGCAACTATGGGTTCTCCATGAGGGTCTCATATGTCTGAGCGCTCCTGGAAGACAACTTCTTTCATTCCAATTCAAGGGCTTTCAATCTGCCAACTGCACTGCGGCCAGTTGCCTCTCTTAGGTCTCTTATATCTTGAGGGGTCTCGGGCACAGTACGAAGTTCCAGATCCGTGATGTGCTGCTGAAGCTGTCGGATCACTCCTTCTAGTTGTGCCGCTTGTTGTGGAACTTGTTCTTATGTTTAGACTTCGATGACTGTCACAGAGCGAAGTGATCTGTCAACCAGTTCATTTATCTCGAGTTGCTCTATGAGCAATTACTCTTTGCTCTGCTGTAGCTCTGCTTTCTCTTCCTCCCACTTTGTTTGAAGAACTAGTTTTTCTTGTTCTGCATTACTGTGTTGTTCTAGCATGTCTTTCTGTGCCTACACCAAAGCCTGGGTGGCTTGCGCTATCTCTTCCTGAGCTCGTCGAAGGCGAGATTCAAATTTATCGACGATCTGGTGCAATTGGGTTGGCTCATCTCCTGGTTATTTTGTTCCAATTGTCAAGGGCGCAGTAGAAACTGCACGGCTGGACTGTAGTTCCTGCTGCACTTCTTGAAGTTCACCCTTGATTCGGCTGAATACCTCCTCCTGCTTCGCTTCTTGCTTTTCTGCAATCTCCAGTGAAGCGTCATTCAACGCGGCAACTAAGAAGTCGAAGTCGTCTATGGTGAGGGTAGTCTTAAACGTAGTCCTGGTGGATTTATCTTTCTTCCGAGATGAAGGCTTTGGTGGGGTAACCTTCCTTTTCTTGGATGGATCCTCCTCCTGTCTAGGTGGAGTAACTTCACCTTTTTTTTTTCTCGACTTTTGTGCCACCTCGCTCTCCACCATCGTCTCCTTGCTCAGGTGAGATCGAAGCAGTCTCCATAGAAGTACTATTGACATCTTGAACTTCTTCATCTTTCTTGGCCTTGCTTGGTCCAGGTGTGTCCGGCATAGTTTCAGGGCTATCCACATCGGACATCTCTGTGGGGTCCGCTGGAACAAGGAGGTTCGTCGACCATTCCTTGGTAATCTCCTCCAAGTCATCTTCTTTCAACTTGTAATATGACTGGAGCTTTTGTTTATGCTAATCAACGCGCGTTGTAATGTAGATGAAGTGGCGATCCACGTTGAATTTCATCAATGGTCTAAACCTATGAAGTGTGTTCGGGGTGATGTGCGGTGTAGACTAGATTGTGATCTTCAACTGGTTGTAATAGGCATGGAAGACGACATTGGACTGCCACTGCTTGTTCATATCGCTGGAGTACCATAGCATACAAAACTTCACGGCCAGTGGTTCAAATGGCGCGGTGTCTAGGAAAGTTGCACCTTCCGGTAGCTCCCATGCAATGAACGCAATCAGTATGAGAATCCAGCTGAAGTGGAACTCACACCCTTGGTCTTGTGCTTCTCTACAATCAAGCTCTAGTTGGTTTACAAGGTACTGCGCCTAGTTCATTTGTAGTCCCTCCGCACACTTTCCTGTAAGGTCAACTACGAATCTAGTCACTTGGGTTGGTCTGTTTTTTCGAACTAGTTTGCCTGGGATCATCTGAAAACCAAGGTGCACTGCGACATTCTCGATGGAAGACACCTTGTAGCCTCGCGTGCCCTTCTCTACATCGCCATAAGTGTCCTTTATTCTCTGGGCGAGAGCGCGATCTGTGGTCTTTCTGGGGTAAAACTCCTGTGGGTCGGGGCACTACATGCTTATCCCTGTGATCCGATTGATCAGAGTCGGATCCACTATGATGTGTCGGTTCAACCATAGGTATCCTCCAGGATAGCAGGACAACAGTAACTTGACGCATGCGTTTACTTCTTGATGCCTCCCGAAATGAGGAATCTTCATTACGTTGAGGAGGGTTGACTGTGCGAGGTTATGGGTCCATTGTTGGGGAACAATCTTCGAGTTCTTCCCTTTGGTGACAGTCAAATACTTATGCGGGGCTAGAATATTATGTACCTTCCTGTCGCCGAGGTTGAAGTCGTTAAACTTCAAGGTGGTGATCTTGTCTTGGTCAACGTGCACTGCACGTATCCCCTTCGGGAGGTACGCAGTGACCAACTCGTATTCAAAGTCCCTGGGCACACTATCTCGGTTCACTGTGCCGCTTAGAGGTGTGATGTATGTAGGTAAGATGCTTGGGATCATCTTCACAGTTGCAAAATCATTTCCAATCTTCGATCATCTTTTTGAGGGTAGTCGGGATGGTCCTACTCGAGCAGTGGAGGGGGAAGCTAGTAGTGCTCCTGATGATGATGCTTGTACACCTGTAGACAATCCTTGTTCCGACATGACTCTCTCGGCTCTGAGGCTAGCAAGTACCTCTCTTATAGATTATTCAACTGCACTAAATTCGTTGGACATATACGCTTAGGACCAATAGCTCGGGTTCTCACAGTAACGTAGGTAGAGAGCAAGGGAAGAGTAATCATTGTTCATAATTCAGGTAATTTGCCGGCTCAAATTCACGATTTAGCAAAAGTGTCTTCCGTGCATGGCGTGACGAGCTAAATAGAAAATTCTTCAACGGTCTTCTTGTAATGGTTATGAGGCTTCCATTACCATAGATCTGTCCGTTATGGTGAGGTCCAATGGTATAGTGGTGATCCTTTAATGTTTTTCGATCCGTTCGAAGTGGCAGTCGAACGGATATATCAGCCTCCAACGACTATATTGCTTCGCCACTGCGAAGTGCCATATGTCGTTGTTCTAATAACCCGGAGAAGCTCAAATTCTACAAGTTTTCCTTCTGTGAGGCTCCCTCTGGAATTTTCTGTAGCCTGTCGATCTTAGCTCTCTTTTTACTTAGCTTTCTAGCTTTCTTTGTCGTGATCTTTGTCTCAGTAGTTCTTTTCTCTTTCTGATTCTTATTTTCCTTGGGCATAGTCACTTCACGTTGCTGAGGTTCTTTCTTTAGATCCGAGCGTAATACTCCTTCAACATATGGATTAGGTATTTCAGTCTTCTGTGGTTCCTCCAATTCTCTTATAGCTTCGATGTCCAAGTCCCTGGTGTCCAATAGCTTAGATTTGTTCTCTTGTTCTTCCATCAAGTAGGCGATCCTTCTAGTCATAAATTCCATGAGTTCTTGCTTCTTTTGTTCTAGGGCTTCATTTTCTTCTTTTCTTTGGATCTGGTCTTTTTCAATCCAGATCTTGCCTAACAAATCTGGAAATGGGGCACAGTCCTCAATAAATTTAATAACTTTGAATTCTTCCTCTATTGAAGCTCCATGGGTACTCATAGCTATCTGGGTAATCCTGCCACATAGGGTTACCATTTTTTCTTTAAACAACCCTATTTTTCCCAATGAAGGAACCATAGCAGGCCTTCCTAGGGTTTCCCAAGTGCTTTCTGTCATAATTTTCATCTGTGTTTCCTCATCCAGAGAACAGTCAATGTCGAAGTCTCCTATTCTTACTTCGATTTTCTCCTTTTCGTTGAAGATCTCTGACAAACTGACATCTTTATGTTCATTCAGGGTTTCTTTCATTTGGAGTAACATAATCTCTGAGTCTTTATGGGGTTCTTCTATAATCTTAGTCTCTTGATCTCCTTCAAGGTTTGCTTGCTCCATATTCATCTTTTCAAGTCTAGCAATCATTCTAGGGAAATCCAATACTTCATGGTCCATATCCCTAAAACAGAGGCAACTAGGTTTTCCACCAGGGCATTCCTTAGCAAGATGTCCTGGTCTTCTGCAATTGTAACAAAGGGTTAATCATCTCTTTCTCTTCAATGATCCCCAACTTTTCCTGTACTGCAATCCAGGATTATGGTAGCTAGCCTGCAAAAAAATCTTTCTAGGATCCTGCATCCATTTGTTAGTCCAAACATTATTTCTATGCATAGGTATAACATATCTATCATTATGCTTATCAGATTTATTCATATCAAACTTTCTTTCGTCTATCAAAGCCCTAGTTTTCAAGCTAGGACAAAATCTATCAATCATACCTAGATCCATACTCTAGAAACAAAAATTTTCACTTGTCTTACTTCTACAGAGCACAAAGCTTCCAGATCTAAAATTTTTTGACTATTCTTACCTTTATTAGAGCACAGAGCTTACAGATATTACCTCTTTTCTACAGATCTTACCTCTTTCTTTCAAAAATTTCCACTTTTTACTTTTCTCAGAGCACAGAGTGTTCATATCTCGCTTCTTTTCTTCAAATCTGATCTTCCTTTCTTCAGATCTGACCTTCTTCCTGGCACAAAGCTTCACAGGTCGAGTAAAAAGCTGCACATTAGGGCAACAGATCTACACACAGAGCTTTCTTTCATACAAAGTTTCTTCTTCCTCAGTTCCCAACAATCATAGTTTCAGGTCCCAGCAATGGAACCATTTGTTGGCACAAGGGCAGACCCAGGGTTCAATGCTACAAGAGCACACCAACAAAACCCTAACTACTGGCCCTTTCGGCAACACCTGCAAAGTAGATGAGGTCTCACCCGAGGTAGAAGCAGGGGTGGTTGCAGGACTCAAGTGTCTGCAACCTTAGCTGGGACACAGATCTGTGATTAAATAGCTTACATAGTACTTAGCATAGATCATTCATCAATATTCAACCCTTATTATACTTCACATAAATCACAGAGCATCGCAGTATTCACTTAGATCTAAGGTATTTCAGCACTTAGAAACAGTAAAACAGATCAAATCCAGTATATCATCACTAAGCATCCTCATACACATCAGATCTACTATTCATACACATCTAATAAGCACAAAGCATAAGTAAATATATATAAACATGTCATAACACTTAGCAAGAGAGGGACAACACATGTAAGCAACAACACAAATCATGACACACAGATTTACGTGGTTCACCCCCACCCTGGGGCTACGTCCACCAATTCTTCTTCTTTATTATCTTGGTCAAGCAGTTACAGCATTGAACCTCATCAATCCTTACTCGCACAGGACAGAAGATCTACGCATCTTGCTAGATCCTTCTTCCTTGCGCTTTAGCACAAAGCCTTTCCCAACCTCCTACAACAACTTGCACTTAGCCCTGCAAGCCTCTTACAATCATGCACAGAGCTTTTACAATCCACATCCGATCACACAGATCTAATTACTAGCACTAAGCCATCCCCCCCACTCTTACATTGCCTTAGTATCTATTTATAGATTACAAAAGTGGGCCTAAGCGTGGATAAACCCATGGGCCGACATCCCTTTCCCATTAAATTAACCCAAAACTCTAAAAGAGGCCCAAAGTGGGCCAAGATCCCGTGATCTCTACTTCGCCTGGTGCTCCACCTTTGACAGGCTGTCGAAGTCCCAAAAATGGTCAAATATGACCAAGTGTTCCTAAAAACTTGGTCAAGGGCCAGCATATAGTCTAAAGATTTTTTTTTACTTTACATTATAAAATAAATGATTGTTTTATAATTATTAATTTGATATACAATATTAAAATTTGAACCTTTGTTTTGTGATTGGCTGGTGGCATCCTGTTATCTAAGTACACCAACTTCCCTACAGCCTTGGACATTAAAATTTGAACATTAAATAAAAGATAATATTTAAATTGAAACTTCAATTTGAGAAGCATATATTTGCCAAAGCAAATGACTTTGTGACTTTGAAAATTAAAGCAAAGCCTTAAAGGCGGTGCACTAACCAACTAAACCAATACCTCATTATACATTTGAATACCACACTAACCAAGATCTATAATTTATTTACTTAAATCATGGAATATGCTAAGATTGATTTTGTAGCAACAAACCATCTATTCTCGACACACTACTCATAGAAGGTTGCTCTCAGAAATAGTGTACAAAGTACAGTGTTGATACGCTCGTCATATAAGTATGCTCTCAAAAATGGTGTACACAGTACATAGTCAGTCATTACCAAATACCAAGTAGAGTGATTCTGTATTTTTTGAAATTATTATTTTTTTCAAACAAATACAATTTTGCATATCAATATCAAACATTACTAATAAAAAAAAATTTAAAAACAATTTTTAATTTAAAAAATTGTTATAACAACTTTATTAAAAAAATATAATAATCAAAGTAAAAACAAATTGACTAAATAATGTTAGTGTGAAAAGTGTATTATTTTGGAGGGAGCCATTCACTTGCTAGAGGAGAGTTTTGATGGCAAGGAAATTACATCATTTGTTTCAAAATACTTAATTTATTGTTGTGTTATGTGCATTGTTGAAGGCTGAGTAAGGGTGGGTATACATTATTGGTTTTGAATTGTTTTAAATTTGATAGTGGATACCTATCATCACACATTATTGATTACATATGTTTTACTTTATATTTCCCTCCACCCTAATATGCTTTACTCTATATTTCCCCCCACCCCCACTTTGTTTTACTCTATATTTCCCTCCACCCCCACCATGGGAGAAATATAGAGTAAAACATATTACCTTTTACTCTATATTCCCCTCAATGTTCCTCTGCCCTTACTCATATATAAGGGTGGGGGGGAATGTTTTTACTCTATATTTCTACCCACGGGCACCCCCACCCTCATATATGAGGGTGTATTATGTTTTACTCTATATTCCCCCCCACCCTCATATATGAGGGATGCTTTACTCTATATTCCCCCCCACCCTCATATATAAGGGTGTCTTATGTTTTACTCTATTTTCCCCCACCCTTATATATGAGGGTGTATTATGTTTTACTCTATATTTTCCCCCACTTCCACCCTCACCCTAATATAAAAAATATTATGTTTTTCTTTATATTTCCCCCACCCCCACCTTCATATATGAAGGTGGGTATGTTTTACTCTATGTTCCCCCCCACAACCACCCTCATATATGAAGGGATTTGTCTTTGTGGTTTTGAACGAGAATAATACTTCTCTGCAGTTTTGAGCAGGAATACTACTTCTCTGCGGTTTTGAAATTAATATTTCTCTGCGGTTTGAAATGGGCATACTAGTTCTCTGCGGTTTTGAAATTATATCTCTGTGGTTTTGAACGAGAATAATACTTCTTTGATTTTTTTATTTTTTTTTAAGGAGATATTTTATTTCTAAGATTATATATCTAGGGTTTTGAACGGGAATAATACTTCTTTGTTTATTTTTTTTAGGAGATATTTTATTTCTAAGATTATATATCTAGGGTTTTGAATGGGAATAATCTTTGTAGTTTTTACCTTTTTTACGCAGAATAATCTCTGTAGTTTCTCTGGACTTCTCTGTCGTTTTCATAAATTATTTTTGGCTTCTTCAAAGGGTTGAGCCTTTGGACATCTGAAATGAGGTGAGTCACTTTTTACTTTGATTCAATTTTAATTTTACATAAAGAGATTTAAATATATTTTTTTTATTTTTTTATTTTAAGTTTCAGTAAAAGTTGATTTGAGAGATAAAGTCAATCCATAATAATAATTGTTACATCTTTTTTCTCTTATTTTCAATATGATCACTCCACCACCTATTCCAAAAACTCACCCTAACAAGGGGAGCCCCCCCAAAATCACCCTAGAGATCCTTTACGATTATATGAAATCAGTAGAAAAAAAGAAAGAGAAGAGAGAGATGCCAAAATCCAAATAGAGTTAGAAACATTAGAAAAAAGGAGTGAAGAAAGAGACATAAAACTCCAAATAGAGCTAGAGGCAATGATTGATAAAAAAAAATTAAAGATATCATTCAAACTCAAATAGAGGATAGATTCTTAGGGTTCAAGAGTGAATTGTAGACAATGAAGGATAGAATTCAAGAAATGGAAAAACATAAACAATCAACCCAAGAAGGAGGGGTTGAAGAAAATCACAACTTGAGAGATAGGA